>NW_020770951.1:0-17081 GCF_900518735.1 Pseudonaja textilis | reverse complement strand
ACATTTCAGAAGGAGGGAGAGACTGAGAAATTAAGGCAGAGCAAAAGCAAAAGAGTCTATAGAATGGGAAAGAGAAAAGGTACACACAGTGTAAGAAAGGAGTAAGGGGGCAAGAGACAATCTTTTGGTGCATGAGCCAATTTGGAATGTTGAAAACATTTAATGGGCATATTTCCAAAATGGCTGTCTTAGCAATCTCCCCTGTGTGCAAAGTGATGGTCTTGTGGGGAAGACTAATCCTAATACAACCCATGCCTCAGATGGCAAGCTGGCCTTTTGGGATTTCTAGGCATTTTCACAGAGTCGAAAAACAGGATTTACTCAGTTCAAGGGGCAGGCAGTTTATTTATTTAGCTCTACTTCTTCCTTGAGGAGCTTCTAATGGCTTACCTAGAATCCCTTTCCTCATTTTTTTTTCAACAGTCTTGGCAAGAATCTCAAAATTACCCAGTGATTATGTGTTTACGACTTTTTGATTGTAGTGTTTATGATTAATGTTATGTTTTGTTATATGTTACATGTTATAAATTAATGTTAGATATAACTTTCCTCCATTAATACAATGACAAAATGCATTTTGACTTGAAAAAAATTATGCAAAATATGCAAATGGTTTCTCAACATACCTAGTTGACTCAGACTAATTTTATTGGAATTGAAGTTTGTGCAAGATTCTAAAAATCATGTACTTGAGTTCACAGTCCATGTCACTCTCTGTTTTTTGCTATAAGCCATGAATCCTCTAAGCTGTTGATCGTAGAGACCAGTTTGGTGTAGAATAGCATATAATTCTTTATTGGCCAACTGTTTTTGGACACAGAAGAAATTTGTCTTGGTGCAAATGCTCTATCTTGGCACATAAAAGAAAAGATACATTGATCAAGAGTCAAGAATCATAAAGTAGAACACTTAATAATAGTCATAGGGTACAATAAGCAATTGAATCATACTAGGAAACAGTCAATAAAAATAGTTACAAGCAATTGGTTCTATTGGTTAAGACATCAGGCTGGGGATTGAGTCACGTCTTAGGTACAAAGCCAACTGGGCCAGTCCCTCTATCTAAGCTCTAGGAAGAAGGAGGCAGTGAAAAAAACGTTTCTGAAATCTTACCAAGAAAACTGAGGATCAAACCCAGACAGTTCCCTAGAATTACGGCTGATACAAAGGTACAAAATAAAAGAACTGAAAAGCATGTTCTCATAAGGGTGGTACTGCGGATACTTTACGATTGGTTTCCGGTTTCTAGGAAATTGCAATATCTGAAGACTTTTCTGTTTCAAGAAGGAAACTGGTTTCCATGGATTTCTCTGCCAGCACCACTCTTCTCTTGACTATCTCCTGCTGCCTGTGGTATACCGAAGCCCGAAAGTATTCATATGAGCTCAATGTGCTAAATGCGGGTTACTGGGGTAAATGGGGCCAAAAGGAATTTTGCAATAAAGGCTATGCTAATGGCTTCTCCCTCAAGGTAAACATTATTTTTCAGGTGCTGCTTAACTTCTGAATCTTCTCTTGAAATTATTCTTCAGCTTATCTTTCAAGAAAGGCAATCAAAAAGTAATTGCGTTGGTGCTTAACTCTCTTTGATTCTCTAATGAAAGAAAGGCATTGAGTTTGGTGTGGAATATTTTATGACCAATCTAATCTTGATCCAAATGCATTTTCCAATATTTAAGGGTAAATGTTGGCATTTCTGAGAATCGAAATATGAAAGACAGCAAGGGGAAAAAGTCTGATCTAGAACTTTATCAGGGTCATATTCTCTTAGGTGGAAGAAAAGCAGGGGGCAAAGGACAATACAGCTTTGAACGGAATCCGCTTGTACTGTACCGATGGCACAACAATTGAGTCTAAAGTTGGACCGTGAGTAACTGACTCTTTTTTATTATCATATAGCATTTTCTTGTCATGAAGAATGGGAAAGGAGATGACTAGTGGTTAATTCATTTATTTTTTCCTGTGGAACATCGTATTTAATGTAAAGAGGTAACCCCAGACTTCCACTAAGAAAATGAGGCACTGGATTTCCATAGTGGATTTCTAGTTAAATAATGACTCACCTCTTCACTGGTGGGTAATAAAAGAAAGAGGTCTTGTTTTGAGGAGAAATGATTCTTATAATAGTGCAAGACAATTTGTGGAATGAGAAATCCCTATTGCAATGGATTCTGAACATGACATGGATTAGGAGAAGTCTTGGAAAAGAGATCAAGGGAAGTATTCTTTATCCCATTTTTCCTAGGGGTTCATGCTAGCAGTCACAAGCCCTCCATTCCAACTTTTTTCCCCTACATTAGCTCAAAGAATTCAATTATTGAGATAATTATTTAATGAATTTTGATAGGTAAAAGTAGACTTTAACTTGATTTATAATCCAGGATTTTAGCCATTATGTCTGAATCTTTTAGACTGGTGCATGTGTTTAATTTACATACTAAAGTGATGCTTATCCATCTTTGTCTTTTTTGGCAGGTGGGGAACATGGACTAGAGTACAATCCTGCCTCACAGGTTACTTGGTTTCTTTTTCTCTAAGAGTGGAACCAAGTCAACAAATGGGTGATGATACAGCAGCTAACAACATCCAGTTCACCTGCAGTGATGGTGCTGTCCTGGTGGGCCTTGGCTTGAGCTGGGGTGACTGGGGTCCATGGAGCCTACGCTGCCTGTCAGGTGGCATATTTGGGATGAGAACAAGGGTGGAGGACAAACAGGGTATTGGTGATGATACAGCACTCAATAATGTGCATTTTTATTGCTGTTAATGGTTGATATAGGTTTTGTCACCTACAAATATACTTTTGCTATGCATTCTCAAAGTCCGTTAATTATAGTTAAATAGTAACTTGATAATAAAGGGTGTGTTTGTGCATAAACAATCCAGATTGGAGGGGCATAAGCCTCAAGCATTGCAAGTGACTGTCTTCCCTCTCATCATTTTGATCCAAGTCACAGCACTGAGCTATAATACCATATAACTGCTTGCTTGCATGCAAATAAAATTATTGTTGCGTCTTCAAATCCATTTCTTTCTTTCAATAAGCTTCTAAAATTCTGACTGAATGGTGGGCAATGGAATTCATATTCTTTGAAGTCATCTGGTTGTTAGTACTCTGAAGGTCCAGTTGCTTTTTGAAAACTCCTTTGGGACAGTCATGACCTGGATGACTTATAATCTCCATATCTATCCAGTAGTATTTTCGCTGGGTTTACCTTTGCTGCATTTTGTTACCACGTTGTCAAATTCACTCAATTGTTCGTTAGATAAATTAAAACCATGTTTTTGTTCTATGATAGGGCACATTTCTAACTAGGATCAGTTCTTGGGTGGCAATGATAGTGTGGCTGAATCGTCATTTAAAGTGTTGACAGCATCTTTTCTTCCATTTTTGTTTTGAATTGATCCAGGTGGTAAGAAAGAGATGAGGTTAAACTGGCACCCTTAAAAGTCAGAGTTCAACAGGGCAATTCTATATGTATATGCCACTTTGTCCATGGCAAATTTATGGGGATAATTACTATTTCCAGTGTCAGTCTCAGAGAAACAAGGAGAAGGCTGGGAATAGAAAGAGCAATGGCTCAGATGTTGTCATTTATATCCATCAGATTGGAAATCCAGGTATTCCAATGTTGTCACTCCTTTTTCTCCCAGGTTTATATGTTTGGATTTCATAATCTGACAAGATGATTAGAGTCATCATTTCTGAACGATTAAAGGAGAGACCCAGGAGAGTGAAATATGCTTCTGTACACTACATAGATTTAATTTACCCCATTATTTCATTTTTTATTCTCCCATTTTGCATTCTGCTTTAAGCCCTAGAAAGATATGTGAAGCAGACCACTATGGCTTAGAAACCATGCTTTAAACTCAATGGAAATTAACTCAGACAACCCAACTTATTTAATGGTGTGGTAAATGAAGCCATGGCTAAATACCCTCTGTGAATACTCCTAGCATTGGTCACAAGTTTGAGTTTTGTGATTAAGAGGCTGTAGATGTTGTCCTCCCTTTAAGATTCTCTAATACAAGCGTTATTAAATCCTTTCTTACAGGTGTTTTCAGATGATCCTCCTGCCATGGCGGTAAATATATGTCAGGGAGAAATCACGGTCCTATGGAAATTATTCAATGGGGAGATTTTAATTCTAACCCTTTCACTTGTCTACTTAAATGAACTCTTTGCAGTCATAATCTTCCTTCTATCTTTTAATGTGGAAGAAATATAAATGTTCTATCCACTAACTTGTACAGAGATGACCTTGGAGAAAACATTGGATGACCTTTAACAAAATGTGAGCCCAGTCTGGGTTAATAAGAAAGCATGGGGAATAAGCTAAAGGATGCCCACTTTTAATTCTTCTGGTTGAAGAGGGTGGAAAATGCTGTTACCTTATCAAAATTCTGTTACTACAGCCTATCTCAATAAAACATATCAAATTCAGGTAGTGCCTGTTTGATGATCCAGCTGCCCTTGAAAGGCTGACCCTTCCCCAAGTAATTTGCAAGGATAATCTGATGTGAAGTATCGAGACAGCTGTTTCCTGAATCTGGCAAATAATTGTTTTGATAGTTTTTTTCCGAATATCTAAGCTAAAGGTCAGGTATTTTCATTCAAGATATTAAAAACCAATGATTGAAGTATAAACCCAAAGATTCTCCCACACATATTTAATTGGGCCGTTGACTCCAATGGAAAAATCCATGGGAGAAAACCTTTTTTTTTATAAAAAGTTTTTTATTTTTAACAACAAACATAGACAAACATAAACATAAAAGGACAAATAAATCCTTTTTTCAATTATACAGTGTGTCAGATGGTACATATTTCTTGTGCACAATATCTACAGTCTTTTCCTCTTAAATTTAAGTTTACATTCATATTACATTAATCAACTTTCCATGTCATATTATATTATTATTACATCATCATTAGACTTTAATTTCAAATCCACATTATCCTTTAGAGCAGATCTCAGTTCTTACTCATTTTAATTCATATTATAGTTCATTTCAAAATAATCAATTATAACATATCATTGATATTGTATTATATTATAGTTTCCTACTTTTCTATCTAACCATTGGTAAAATAAATCCCATATCTTAAAGTACACTTTTTCTTCTTGCTTTCTAAATGCTAATGTTAATCTACTCATTTCTGCACATTCCATTATTTTCTTAATCACCTCCTCCTCCTTTGGAATTTTCTCATTTTCCAATTTTGAGCAAATACAATTCTAGCTGCAGTTAAAACATTAATAATCAAATATGTCAATTCTCTGTAACTTTTAGGTAAAATTCCCAATAAAAATATCTCTGGTTTCAAATCTATATGCTGTTTTGTCATTTTTTCCAGCCATGGATGTATTTTAGTCCAGTATCTTTTAGCTTCTGCACACATCCACAACATATGGGAGTATGATCTAGGATCTGATGACATTTCTAACACTTTGTCGATTTATCCTTGAACGTCCTTGCTAT
Organism: Pseudonaja textilis; assembly: GCF_900518735.1. The sequence goes on along the minus strand of NW_020770951.1, from coordinate 11,594 downwards.
TCTTGCTGGGGGTAAATGCCACCTGTAAAACATCTTATACAAATTCTCTTTATATGCTGTCGACATTGCTAGTCTATAGTTTCTATTCCATAGTTTCTGCCATTTTTCTAGGTCTATCCCATATCCAAAAATTTTCCCCCAAGCAATCATTGTTTCTTTAACTTGTTCTTCTTCTAATTTCACTCCTAGTAAATAACCATATAATTTTTAAATCATCCTCTCCTCAGTACCTGTTAAGATTTTATCTAATTCTTCAAGTTCTTTGTAAAACCCTTCTGTCTTACTGTCTTTATCATATCTTGAATGTATTTGCACATATGAATACCAATTCATCTTTATCTCTTGTTCATCCAATTCTTGCTTTGTTTTAAGTTCACCCTTTTCATTTAAAATTTCACCATATCGAACTATGTGTTCCATTTTAAAAACAATTGGATACACAAATGCCTCTATAGTTGATAACGAGACTGGTATTGTCATATAATGTTATTTCCTTATTTTCTTCCATGTTAACAATAAAGCATCTCGAATATAATGTCTCCTAAAATACCCATGTGCTTTTCTTTTCTTATACCATATAAATGCATGCCACCCCAATTCTAAATGATGGTCTTCCAGTGTTAACAATCTAGTATTTCTCAAAACAATCCATTCTTTCACCCACATCAGTGTTACTGTCTGGAAGTATAATTCCCAATTGAGTAGTCCCAAACCTCCTCTCATTCTCATATCCTGTAACAATTTTAATTTAATTCTTGCCTTCTTTCCCTGCCATATATTTTTCAACATTATTTTATTTAACTCCTCAAAATATTCTTTCTCTACTTTAATTGGAATTGTCTGAAACAAATACAATATCCTTGGTATTTGGGGGTGGGGGGATTGTTTGGTATCCACTGTTAAAAAATGTTGGATAAAAATTGACATTTAAGTCTGGAGAATAAGGAGAGGATAGCTGAGTGGTGCCAATAGAAGTTTATGAACTAAGGTTGGTACACCAATGACTGACTTTTGATCTAAAATAAATGCAGAAAGACAAAATGCATGAAGAAGATCTAGGAGGATTAGTTTGCACATTCACTACTCTTGTTGACTGAACTAGTTTTCAAACAAATAGTAGAAAAAAATATAACGCTATAGAAGCTGAATGCTTTTGGTTTTTTACATCATAAAGAAAATACTTTTCAGAGGCGGAGCTGACATCTAAGAAACACGGTGTGAATTCACAGAGCTCCATGAATTTCTACCAAATTCTTCCTGCCAGGAGGTCCTAAAGAGACAAAGCCACCTTGGAGTGTTGGCGAAGTTAGAAGGGACACTCTCTTGATCAAAAGGAGGATATATCCTTCCCCTTCCCATCCCTTGTTAACAAAATAACAGCACACACTCCTGGACTCACCTACTTTGTGCTCTCCCCACTTGCCATCAAAATATTTTTGTGATGGTCTACTCTCCTTGATTAATACCATTGCTGGGCTGTTTTCTGCAGAAGTCGATGCAATCCAAACCCAATCATTCTTGGAACAAGACATTAGGAGGTGTTCTCTTCAGGTCATAAGTTACACTGTAAATGGCAGATTGACTAAAACTGATTAGAAAAAAATTTCCAGGACATTGTTATTTCACCATGATATAGTTCAGCAGTTCATTTTTGTGTAATCAGTTAATTTTCAGAAATCATTTCAGCAATTAGTTTCATCAATCAGTTTAGAAAGCATATTTTGAGCAGTTAGCTTCAGCATTTGTTTTAGATCCACCTTAATAATCCATTTCAAAACTTACATAGATATATAATTACAGAAATGGTTGAACTGAATGGCCACGGTGGCAAGATTATATGTGATAAATATATAAAAAATAAAAATGTGTACATTTTGAAAATTAAGAACTTAATGGCCTAAGGGAGTTGGAAAAGTTTTGAAAATGTACACGTTTTCCAGGGCAAAAATCTTTTCTAGAAAAACAAAAAACACATTCCGCACAATCACAGTTGTTGAGTTTGCTGCATCTCTGCAGCTGTTCTTGGAATGATCATGAATTAATGTGATTAGCATGGACACATGGTTAATAATTTTGTCTTCCCTCAATATCACGCACACAATATTGTGTGTGTTACTAAATGTTGTAAAAAGAAAGAAATATATCCTTTCTAATGGCTGGATAGCTACATGGTGGTAACCCATAAAATGGTTTGTTGGAATTAGCACTAGGTAAACTTCTGTTGTGCTGCACAAACTATGGCTTACTGCAGAAATAAGCAATTCATGCCCCCCTCACCATTATTTGTGAGATTCCCAAGTCTCTTCTGACTGTAATTATTAAAAATTAGCATGTTAATTTTCTGTCATTTCAAGGGAGGAAATATATACAATCTCTCTGTGTGATCACATTAGGCACAATTAAGTGAATGAAATTAATAATCTGAGTTCTAACAATATACCAATATATATCCTCTTCCTCCTCCTCCTCCTCCTCCTCCTCCTCCTCCTCCTCCTCCTCCTCCTCCTCCTCCTCCTCCTCCTCTTCCTCCTCTCCTCCTCCTTCCTTCTTCTTCCTTCTCCTTGTCTTCCTCCTCCATCTTCATCATCATCATCTTCTTCTTCATCATCATCATCATCACCATCACTACCATGACTATCACCACCACCACTTCCATGATTAATATGGGTTTACCTTTTGATAGCCAATGGCTACTGAAAGGCCTGTTTTTATAGTGTTTTTTTAATAGGTCAGCATGTTAATAAACCTAATTAAACCAACCATCAGCTAAGCATTCAGTGGACTAGAGCAAAATGCAAATAAACTAGATCTTATTTTCAGATAGCAACCACAATCATTTTTTATTTCCTGGCTCCATCCAGTGAAGGATACAGAAGGAGCTCAGGTTTAATGACCCTGCGCCTACTTCTGTCCTGCCTACAAACAGTTGTCCATTTAAAGTCTTTCCCATTCTGGCTGTAGGAAAATTACCTGCAGAAAGACGGTAAGTGGAGCTGCGAATAGTAGGGAAAGGAGGCCAGGGTCATTGAGTCAGAATTACATACATTTAACTGTTTGGAAGAATAGAAAGAATGACTAGGATAAAATAATAGAGTTGGAAGGGAGCTTGAAGGTTTTCTAGTCCAACCCCCTGCTTAAGCAGGAGACCCTATACCCTTTCAGACAAATAGTTGTCCAATCTCTTCTTAAAAACTTTCAGTGTTGGAGCATCGGGAGGTAAGTTTTTCCACTGATTCATTGTTCTAACTGTCAGGAAATTTCTCCTTAATTCCAGGTTGCTTCTCTCCTTCATTAGTTTCCACCCCGAGTGGAATATAGATAACGGTAATGTTTAGGGTGGACATTGAGAGATGCCTTCACATTTCAGAAGGAGGGAGAGACCGAGAAATTAAGGCAGAACAAAAGCAAAAGAGTCTATAGAATTTGAAAGAGAAAAGGTACACAAGGTGTAAGAAAGGAGAGAAAAAAACAGTAAGGGGGCAAGAAACAATCTTTTGATGCATGAGCCAATTTGGAATGTTGAAAACATTTAATGGGCACACTTGCAAAATGGCTGGCTTGGCAATCTCCCCTATGTGCAAAGTGATGGTCTTGTGGGGAAAACTAATCCTAATACAACCCATGCCTCAGATGGCAAACTGGCCTTTTGGGATTTCTAGGCATTTTCACAGAGTCGAAAAACAGGATTTACTCAGTTCAAGGGCCAGGCAGTTTATTTATTTAGTTCTACTTCTTCCTTTAGGAGCTTCTAATGGCTTACCTAATATTCTTTTCCTCATCTTTTTTCAATAGTCTTGGTAAGAATTTTGAGGTGAATGGGACGCACTGTCTCAAAATAACCCAGTGATTATGTGTTTACGACTTTTTGATTGCAGTGTTTATTATTAATGCTATGTTTTGTTGTATGTTATAAATTAATATTAGATATTAATTCCCTCCATTAGTACAAGGACAAAATGCATTTTGACTTGCAAGAAATTATGGAAATTATGCAAATGGTTTCTCAACATACCTTGTTGACTCAGACTAATTTTATAGGAATTAAAGTTTGTGCAAGATTCTGAAAATTATGTATTTGAATTCATTGTCCATGTCACTCTCTGTTTTTTTCTATAAGCCATGAATCCTCTAAGCTGTTGATGGTAGAGGCCAGCTTGGTGTAGAACAGAATAGAATAGAATTCTTTATTGGCCAACTGTGTTTGGACATTGTTGAAATTTGTCTTGGTGCAAATGCTCTCATTGTACATAAAAGAAAAGATACATTCATCAAGAGTCAAGAATCATAAGGTACAACACTTAATAATAGTCATAGAGTACAATAAGCAATCGAATCATACTAGGAAACAGTCAATAAAAGTCATTTCAAGCAATTGGTTGTATTAGTTAAAACTGAGGGTCAAATCCAGACAGTTCCCTGGAATTACGGCTGATGCAAAGGTACAAAATAAAAGAACCGAAAAGCATGTTTTGATGAGGGTGGTACTGCTGATACTTTATGATTGGTTTCTGGTTTCTAGGACGTTGCAATATCTGAAGACTTTTCTGTTTCAGGAAGGAGACTGGTTTCCATGGATTTCTTTGCCAGCGCCGCTCTTCTTTTGACTATCCCCTGCTGCCTGTGGAATACCGAATCTCGAAAGGTTTATTCCCTACTCACTGTGCCAAATCCACGTTTCTGGGGTGAATGGGGTCCAGATTCATTTTGCTCTTATGGCTTTGCTCATGGCTTCTCCCTGAAGGTAAAAGTTTATTTTTCAGATGCTCCTTAACTTTGGAATCTTCTCTTAAAATTTTTCAGCTTATCTTTCAAGAAAGGCAATCAAGAATTGTATTGATGCTTACTCCTCTTTGATTCTCTAATGAAAGAAAGGTATTGTGTTTTGTGTGGAATATTGTGTGGACCATCTAATCTTGATCCAATGCATTGTCCAATATTTATGGGTAAATGTTGGCATTTCTGAGAATTGAAGGACTGCAAGGGGAGAAAGGCTGATCTAGAACTTCATCAGGGTCATATTTTCTTAGGTGGAAGAAAAGCAAGGGGCAAAGGACGATACAGCTTTGAATGGAATCCGCTTGTACTGTCCCAATGGCACAACAATTGAGTCTAAAGTTGGACCGTGAGTAACTGACTTTTTTTTTTTTATCATATAGCATTTTATTGTCATGAAGAATGGGAGAGGAGATGTCTACTGGTTAGTTCAATGCTACCCAATCCTGAAAATCAACTTTGCTGATTACAAAAGGGAAAAGCACTGAAAGGGTTGTTGAATGGCCTCTCTGAATGAACAGGTGATCAGAGACTTTTGTGTCCCTGAGTGGTGCAGTGTTGTAGCAACTAGTTTGTGGGCCATAGTAAGTGTATCTCTTTTGCCGCCTTCCATTGTTTTTCCCTGATATGCATTCATTGCCTTAAGGCCTGTTGTCGACTTTAGTCACCTACACACTTCTCTTGTTGTACAGTTTATGAATCTATTTGCCCTTCTTATAACTCTTTGTGAAGAGACATGGACTGCAGTGCTGAGCTCTGTGTGCAAGAGTTGTTTATGAAGGATAGGAATGTGGTTGTTATCAGGTGTGGTCTTTAAAATTTTTAGCAAAGGATTCTCTGCCCAATTTCTGGGTAGTTGTGGCCATGGTGGGCATGGCCTACTTAGCCTCCTGCACCACTGGGGGAGTTTTTGCCCTTCTTGAGCTCTGAAGGCTTTCTTTGAGCCTACGGGTTGGTAAAAGTGTCCTCCCCAGGGTCTGGAGGCTCTTTGGAAGCCAGAAATGGGCTCATTTCCAGCCTTACCAAACTTCTAGGAGGTCCAGTTTTTGCCCTCTCCAAGTCTTCATGGATGCCCTGCACTTACCTGCATCCAAAATGGGCTGCATGGGGACTCCTGGCAGGTGTGGGATGGGAAGGGCCAGCCAGGAGTAGGATATGGTGGTTATTTATTTCATTTTTATTTATTTATTTTATTGTCAAGCATGTATTAGATAACAGGTAAAGAATAAACATGATTATAAATACATGAAATGGATACGAATAAAAAGAAACATTAGGACAGGAACAGTAGGCACTTTGGTGCACTTATGCATGCCCCTTACAGACTTCTTGGAATAGGGTGAGGTTAAGAGTAGACAGTCTAAGGTTAAAGTTTTGGGGGTTTGGGGAAGAAACTACAGTCAGGTAGTATACTTCAGACATTGACCACACTGTTGTTGAAGTTGTATTTCCTGCAATCTGAGGAGTGGAGGACTCTTCTTGTGAAATATCTCTGGACTCTCTCGATAGTATTAATGTTTGACATGCAATGAGGGTTCCAGACAGGTGAACTGTATTTGAGAATTGGTCTAGCAAATGTTTTGTATGCTCTAGTTAGTAGTACAATATTACCAGAGAAAAAGCTATACAGAATTAGGAAAACAACTCTTAATGCCTTTTTGACTATGTAGTTACAGTGGACTCTAGCACTTAAATCATTAGAGATTAGTACTCCAAGGTCCTTGACAGAGTGGGGATCATCTACAAGGTCATGTCCGTTCAGCTTGTATTTTATTTTCTGATTTTTTTTGCCATTATGTAAGACAGAAGATTTGTGGAGGGTAAGTGGAGGGTAATGGATTGGTTAATAATCGATTCCGTGACTTTGCAGATGATGCAACATAAAGAGATTGGTCTGTAAGTTTCAACTGAGCTGGGGTCTCCCTTTTTGAAGATGGGGATGACCTTGGTTAGTGACCATAGGTTTGGCAAGGAGTTGGTCCTGAACAATTTTTCAAAGATTATGCTTAGAGGTTCTGCTATGGCAGTAGAAAGCTTTTTTTAAGAAGTAGGCACATAGTTCATCGGGTCCAATAGATGGAGATGGTTTTAGATTGTGTAATGTTTTTCAATGTTATCTTCTGTAAAGTGGATACATATTCGATCATTGTAATTATCTGTGGTTCGACTATAAAATATTGGGCATGATCCATTGCTGTTTAGAAAGACTGAGCAAAAAAAAAGTGTTAAAGAGGTTGTGTCGGTCTCTGGGAGCTCATCTGTGTATGCCGCCTGCCTAGAGCCTGACACATCAGCAGGACTAGCCTTGAGTATTGGGCATTGTGGTTGTTTCTATTCCCACTGATGTCACTCCATGCCAGGGTCTGTGTCAGGTGTATGGTTGTCTCCATTTTCACTGATGCCGTGTCTGCCAGCCTCCCGGTCTTACTCTCGAGATCTGACAGAAGCCGGGAGTCTACGCTTCCAGGATGATGAGCTAATCGAGAGCGCAGTTTTTCAAAATGAAATGCCAGTCTCTTCAGTCACCATGCTAGGGAATATTTTTGTTACCAGATTAAAGAATGATGGTAACTATGATTTGCAATACCTTTTGCCTGCTTATCCAGTTATCTAATAAGGTTAATTGCAAATGAAGGTCTCAGCAATCAAAGTGCCTCAAATCAGGATTAGGGGAGCATTGGACATCTGAGATGTTCCAAATTTCTTTATTGCAAAATCCTCTCTCCCCAAAGAAAATCATGAGGAAGAACGACATAACAGCCTGAGGAAGAATTCTATTTTCCTGTGGAATGCCATATTTAATGTAAAAAGGTAACCCCAGATTTCCACTAAGAAAATGAGGCACTGGATTTCCATATGGGATTTTCTAGTTAAATAATGACTCACCTCTTCACTGGTGTGTAATAAAAGGAAGAGGTCTTCTTTTGAGGGGAAATGGTTCTTACAATAGTGCAAGACAATTTGTGGCATGAGAAGTCCCTGTTGTAATGGATTCTGAACATGACATGGATTAGGAGAAGTCTTGGGAAAGAGATCAAGGGAAGCATTTTGTATCCAATTTTTCCTAGGGTTTTATGGCAATAGCTAAATTTTATTGCCAATTTTTTCTACAATAGCTCAAAGAGTTAAATTGAATTATTGATATAATATAGCCCAAAGTAGACTTTAACTTGATTCCTAACCCAGGAGTTTAGCCATTATGACTGAATCTCTTGGACTGATGACATGTGTTTAATTTACATACTAAAGTTATGCTTATCTATCTTTGTCTTTTTTGGAAGGTGGGGAACCTGGACCAGAAAACAACGCTGCCCTGGAGGCTTCCTGGTTTCTTTTTCCCTGAGAGTGGAACCAATGCAACTAGCAGGTGATGATACAGCAGCTAACAACATCCAGTTCACCTGCAGTGATGGTACTGGACTGATGGGCCGTGGCTTGAGCTGGGGTGAATGGGGTCCATGGAGCAAACACTGCCGGTTAGGTGGCATTTGTGGGATGAGAACAAAGGTGGAGGATTATCAGGGAGTTGGTGATGACACAGCACTCAATGATGTGCAATTTTTCTGCTGTTAATGGTTGATACAGGTTTCCTCACCTACAAATATACTTTTGTTATACATTCTCAAAGACTGTTAATTATAGCTAAATAGTAACTTGACAATAAAGGGTGTGTTTGTGCATTATGTGGTACTACGAGGTAACTGTTCCCCCAGGTGATACCTCTTGAAACAGTCCAGATTGGAGGTGCATAACGGAGGTAGCAGAAACCTCAAGCATTGCAAGTGATTGACTGTCTTCCCTCTCATCATTTTGATCCAAGTCACAGCACCGAGCTACAATACCACATCACTGTTTGCTTGCATGCAAATAAAATTAATGTTGGATCTTGAAAGCCATTTCTTTCTTTCAATAAAGCTTCTGCAATTCTGACTGAACGGTGAGCAATGGAAGGATTCATATTCTTTGAAGTCATCTGGTTGTTTGTACTCTGAAGGTCCAGTTGCTTTTTGAAAACACCTTTGGGACAATCATGACCTGGATGACAGAGAATTTCCATAAACATTTATCTATCCAGTACTGTTTTGGTTGGGATATCAGGACCTTTGCTGCAATTTTATTACCACTGTATCAAACTCACTCAATTCTTCATTAGATGAATTAAAACCATATTTTTGTTCTATTGTAGGACACATTTCTAGCCACGTTCAGTTCTTGGGTGGCAAGGAGAGTGTAGCTGAATCTTCATTTAAAGTGTTGACAGCATCTTCTCTTCCATTTTGATTTTGAATTGATCCAGGTGGTGAGAAAGAGATGAGATTAAACTGGCATCCTCAAATGTCAGAGTTCAACACGGCAATTCTAAGTGTATATGCCACTTTGTCTGATGGAGTTCAAAGACCAGTCATTTTGCAGGGTGCCAAGATGTCTGACTGCCTGGACAGTGTTTATTGCTTTTATACAGTTTTTACAAGCAGAAAAAAGTAATATAGAAATAGTATTTGTTTTGGTGAATCCCAATCCTTAAGAATATACAAGTAAAGAAGTGATGCTGTTAGCAGGCGAGATCATGTACATGCTAGGGACAGCTCTGCTAAGTGAAATCATGTTGATATTTGAGGCCCATATAGGTGTTGAGGCACAGCAGTGTGCTGCTTGCACCCCCTACAGGATCTATGTCTCTACTACATTTGTCCATGGCAAATTTTTGGGTAATTTCTATTTCCAGTGCCAGACTAAGAGAAACAAGGAGAAACCTGGGAACAGACAGAACAATGGCTCAGATGTTGTCATTTAAATTTATCAGCTTGGAAAGTAAGGTATTCCAATGTTGTCACTCCTTTTTCCTTCCAGATTGATATATTTGGATTTGATAATCTGACAAGATGATTATAGCCATCATTTGTGAACTTTCAAAGAGAAGACCTGGGGAAGTGAAGTCTGTTTTTGTATATTACATAGATATAATTTATCCCAGGGTTGTTAAATTCAAGGCTTGCAAATAGCAAAGGACGGCCTGTGGTGCCTCTGCTAGTGAAAACGGGTTAGTGAAAATGCCCTTCCCAGTTTTGGCTTCCAAAATGCTGCAGAATGCTGTCCAATCCAAAAATGGGCTTTGTGACTAAGAGGCTGTAGATCTTTAAGATCCTGTAGTACAAGCAGTATTAGATTCCTTCTTACAGGTGTTCTCAGATGATCCTCCTGCCATGGCTGTAAAGATATGTCAGGGGAAAACCACAGCATCATGGGAATTGTCCAATGGGGAGACATTAATCCTAACCTTTCCACTTGTCCACTTACTGTACAAGTAAAAGAACTATTCACAATCTCACATTTCCAAAAGCTGTTTAATGTGCAATAAATATAAATGTTCTACCCACCTATACAAAGATAACCTTGGAGGAAACATATGGTGACCATTAGAAAAATGTGAGCCCGGTCTTGGTAAATAAGAAATCATGAGAAAGAGGCTAGTGGAAGAAAGCTAGCGAGAAAGTAGAAAGAGGTTTTCCACTGTGATAGCAGAACCTCTAAGCATCATCTTTGAAAAATCTTTCAGGACCAGCTCCTTATCCAAACTATGGTCACTAGCCATGGTCAGCCCCATCTTCAAAAAGGGAGACCCCAGCGTAGTTGAAAATTACAGACCAATCTCTTTACGTTGCATCACCTGCAAAGTCACGGAATCAATTATTAACCAATCCTTTACCCTCCACTTAAAGACAAACAACTTATTCTCTAACAAACAATTTAGTTTCAGAAAAAAATTATCCTGAAGTCTGAAACTCCTGCAAAAAGATATGGACCACACAAATTGATCATGGCAAGCCAATAGACACTATTTACATAGACGTCTGTAAAGCCTTTGATTCAGTGATACATGACAAACTACTTTTAAAACTAAAATCATATGGTATCTCTGGACACGTGCATGATTGGATAGTTGCATTCCTGTCAAACAGGAAAGAAATGGTCAAAATAAGGGGCACACTATCAAATCCTGTCCCTGTCAACAGTGGTGTCCCCCAAGGCAGCGTTCTAGGACCAACTCTCTTTGTACTTTACATAAATGACCTTTGTGATCATATTAAAAGAAATTGCGCTCTTTTCACTGATAATGTAAAGCTATTCAACACCACAGACAATACTGCTACCCTTAAAAAAGACCTTGACTCTGTGTCAGAATGGTCAAAAGTGGCAACTTCAAATCTCAACAAACAAATGTTCTGTCTTACATATTTGCAAAAGAAAAATCAGAAAATAAAATACAAGCTGAATGGACATGACCTTGTAGATGACCCCCACTCTGTCAAGGACTTTGGAGTACTCATCTTTAATGATTTAAGTGCTAGAGTCCACTGTAACTACATAGTCAAAAAGGCATTAAGAGTTATTAGACTAATCCCGTGTAGCTTTTTCTCTGTTAATATTGTATTCCTAACCAGAGCATACAAAACATTTGCTAGACCAATTCTCGAATACAGCACATCTGTCTGGAACCCGCATCGTATATTGGATATGAATACAGTCACGAGTGTCTGGAGATATTTCATGAGAAGAATCCTCTACTCCTCTACTTGCGACAGAATACCTTATGCTACCAGACTTGAAATTTTAGGCTTAGACAACTTAGAACTACGCTGTCTTCGGTCTGAACTAAGTGTAGTATATAAAATTATCTATTGCAATGACTTTTCAATGACTACTTCAGCTTTAACCGCAACAATATATGAGCACACAATAGATACAAACTCAAGGTAAACTGTGCCAAACTCGATTGCAGAAAATATGATTTCAGCAACAGAGTGGTCAATGTCTGGAGT
>NW_020770950.1:0-17081 GCF_900518735.1 Pseudonaja textilis | reverse complement strand
TGTTCTCCTCTAAAATTTCTTCTTTTTTGCATAAATTAGCAAAAAAATATTGAGCTATTGTTTTCTTTTGCTCTGATTGTGAAAACAATATTCCATTCTTATCCTGTAGTGTTATTATAGTTCTTTCCTCCTACTCTTTTTTTAGTTTGTGGGAGAGCCATCTTCCAGGCTTGTTCACGTTCTCAAAATAATGCTGTTTAAGTAATTTTAATTTTCTAGCCATTTCTTCTTGGAGTAAGTTTATTTTGTGTTTAGTCAAACTTAATTCTTTTTTAATTGATTCATTACCCGGATCTTTTTGCAATTTAATTTCCATTTTTTCCAGTTTCTCTTGTCTTGCAATCTGTTGAGCCTTCCTATCTCTATTCTTTTTTGCTACAAATGCTATTGTCAGACCCCTCACATATACCTTTGTTGTGTCCCATAAGTTTTGAATCGTTGTGTGTTAATTCATATTAATTTCAAGAAATATTTTCAGTTCCTTATTTATCATTTGAATATATTCTTTGTCTCTCAGGATACTCTTATTAAAGGTCCATTTACCTGTCTTTTTCTTTCATCTCCAAATCAGTTTAATTGGATTATGGTTGGCCCAGATGTTTGGCAAAATTTCCACTGTTTCTATTTTTTCCAGTAATTCCAGATCCATCCATATCATGTCAATCCTGGACCATGATTGGTGTGGGTTAGAAAAGAAAGTATATTGGCTTTTAGATGTATTCAATTCACTCCAGGCATCTTTTAGGTTCATTTCTTGATCTAATTGGTTGAATATTATTGGGAATATTCTTCTCTTTTTCTTATTGTTTTTAGTGGTTTTATAGTCCTTTTCTATATTGGACACTGCATTATAATCCCCTACTATGCATATGTTAACTAGTCCAGTTTCTATGATTTATTATGGAGTTTATAATAAAATTCCTTTTGATTGGTATTTGGAGCATAGATTACTGCCAATAATATCTTCCTTTGTTATATTGTTATTTCTTTAAGAAGTATCCTTCCACCTTCATCATTGTATATTACATTTGGATTTAATCAAGTTTTAACATACACCGCAATGCCTCTCTTCTTTTGATTTGTTAAAATTTGGTAGGCATCATGCCTTACCTGTCCATTTTGATACTTTTCCTTCTGGGCATGGAAGGCAATCAAAACAACAAAATGGTTTCCCTTCCTTTTTGATCTTGCTGTGACCTTTCTGGCAGAGTTCATTACACAAAGAACGAGGTTGCACATATGTGCAATGGGAAATCATAATTGATTTTTTTTCTTAGCAGAACCTACTGAACCAATGGGTAAAGTACAATCTTGGATTGAAACTAATATAGAAATATAACTTTATTTCTAATTAGGGAGCCTGAATAACAGCTTGAGAAGTAATGGGAAGTAATGTTCACAGGTCTCTTTTAAAAAGGTCTTATTAGCTAAATATAAAAATCTAAGAAAAAGGTAGACATACACACTTGTATAATAGATGAAAAAAAGGAAGAAAGGGGGCATAAATTGACAAGCATAAATACTTAGAACATCCTAACAACAGGCATTGCTTAGGGCAGCATCTCTAAAACCTTATAATCATTCTAGTATAGAGGTCCCCCGGGCCGTGGCCCATTCAGTACTGGGCCACAGAAGTGGTGGGCTAGCATGCATGCATGCATGCTCACACAGCTCCATTTGCAGCAAACATATGTACCCACTGCTCATGCAAATGGAGCTACACACACAAATGCCTGCTGCACAGGCATCACTGTTCTGACTCAAACCCTGTTCCAAGGAAACAAACACGAAATAGAGGTAACAGCAAAACCCTTTTACCAATTCTTTATGAATTCCGTTCCTTCATGGTTAAAAGGCTTTTTCAAACTAATTGTCTCTGATAAGAATAAGCCTTGCCAAGGTTGTGCAAGGCTGCCAAGAATACAAGATAAAGTTACCAAGAAATATTTCAAACACAAAGAATCTCCAAACACCAATCAAGATACTCCAAACCTCCACCAGGCTTGAGTGCAAAAATTTCTTTGCTTCCTGCAAAGAACTCCAGTTTCTCAGCTAGCTTTTATCTCTTAAGGGAGAGGTCATTATCTTGCAGCCTTACTCCTGAGTTGCCTGTGCTGCAGCAGTTGTTCTTTCCTTTGAGCAGCCCTATGAGCATGCTACTGAGCACAGGCTCCTTGGCAATTTCATCACTGCTGCCAGCCTCTACAATTTTCAAAGGCAGCATTCCACTCCCTGATGGTTCTGGTCCCATCCCTGCATCACATACAGGCCCCTCATCTGAGTCCTTGCTCTCCGAGACCTCAGCTATCTGCACCTGCTGCCAGTGAACCACAACAGGCACCATTCCCTCTCCCCCACCCAATCAGTCTGCAAAGCTGGGAAATTGGCGAACACTGTTCTAGTACATAGAAGTCACCCTTATGATCTGCACCCATAGTTAAGAAGAATTTGGGAAACTCCCATATCTAGATAACCTAATCACCAAAATTGAGAACAAGCAAGTCATGTAGCACTGCAGAAACTCAACTATACAGAGATCCAGCTACATAAATCATCATCCCAGTTGGAAGAGAAGCAGAGTCAAAATAGTAGACAACCATGCCAGATGTATCTGCAAGTCTAAGAAATTATTTGAGTAATTAAGATACCTTAATCGGCCTCTGTGTACTAATGGATGCTCTGCTAAAGAGATTGACACTTAGTATGACACTTAAGCAGGAGAATAATAATATATACATTGATGCACAATAGGAAAAGTAATCATGAACCATGGAGGTACAGTGGTTAGAATGCAGTTCTGCAGGCTACTTCTGCTGCCTGCCTGCAATTTGGCAGTTCAAATCATACCAGGCTCAAGGTTGTCTCAGCCTTCCACCCCTTCTGAAGTGGGTCAAATGAGGACCTAGATTATTCTGACTCTGTAAAACCGCTTAGAGAGGGCTGTAAAATACTGTGAAGTGGTATATAAGTCTTAGTGCTATTGCTATTGCTATTTCTCCCCTACATAGAGAAGACCATTTACCAAATAGGATTTTTTTTTAAAGAAAGCACCACCTTAAAACTTTCTACAACTTGATTAAGGGAAAAAAAAAATCAAGAAATCATCTGATTAACCAAAGACAGCAGACACCAGTCTGTATTGCATCTCCTGTAGTGTGAAAAGATATACAGTGGTACTACATAACACAGTTTCCATACCCAAGTAAAAAAAAAAGAGAGGTCCTACCCCACCCAAAAAATAATCAATAGAAGAACATGCACTATGTCATAATAAGCATGAGAGTCAATTCAAGGATTCACAGGTGATATCAACTATGTCAAACTATTACATGCATCAATCCAATAAATGGAAAACATCATTTGTTACAATATCTACAATTAATCTATACTGAACAATTTGGTAGCCTTCTGAATAATTGGAACACACTTTGAAAATACTTGGGCCAATTGTCAAAAGAGATTAAATTATTATTTTTATCAGAATTTGCATGAACTGTAGATTTAGAGATAAGTTCTCAAAATTGCTATATGCTTATCGCTACTTGGTGGATCCTGGGTGTAGTCTCAAGTGTTAATTGGCATATTTGCTCCTTTAGTAATTTCTAATAAATTTAGTGATTTCTGTTCTGTATTAACATTCTTGTAAACTTGCATTCTGATTGGTCCACCCGGACCGCAACCCGATTG
This sequence comes from Pseudonaja textilis, assembly GCF_900518735.1. The sequence goes on along the minus strand of NW_020770950.1, from coordinate 13,394 downwards.
GTTCACTGAACGCCTGTGATTGGAGTGCTGAGAATCTACCACGATTGGCCGAGCCGATCGCGGGAGATTCAAAGCGCTGCCATTGGCTGCTGAGCCGCCGGCCGGCTGTATAAAGCCAAGTGGCTCGCACACTCTAACTGTCCTTGTTCAGAAACTACAATAAAGAGCTGATTGTTCACTTTCGCGTCTCGCCTCTTATGTGACCCGATCCACCGATCAAACACTGGCGACGAAGGTGGGATCGTGAGGCGAGGACCAACTAGCACGTGGCAAACGGTGATCGACACCCTACAAGATGGCCAGCACCCTGCTGCCCACTCCGTTCAACCCAGAACCGAAGACTGGGAGTCATACATCGACTGCTTCCAGATGTTTCTGGAATGCAGCAACCTCAAAGATGCCAACGGCCAGAGGAAACGGGCAGTTTTTCTGACACACTGCGGGCCCGCGGTGTTCAAAATGCCCAATGCGCTGGCAAAGCCCACCGACGTCAAGGAGATGGACTGGGCTGACCTCGAGCCCATCCTGCGCCGCCATTACGCCCCTACCGTGCCCATCCTCATTCGCAGGCACGACTTCTACCACTGAGATCAGCGTGAAGGCGAGACCATCGGTGACTTCGTGGCTCAGCTGCGGAACCTGGGAGGCCCCTGCGAATTCCCCGACCTGGACCAGGTGCTTCGGGACCTAGTCATCCTTGGACTCCGAGACCCCGTGCTGCAGAGCCGGCTGATGGCCAAAGACAACATCTCCCTCGCCGACGCCCTTGCCAAGGCTACCGCCGCCGAAGCCACCCACCAGTCAGCAGCCCGGATGAGGCAAGCCAACACGACTGAACGGCGACCAACCAACGAAGTGACCCCAGCCACTGCGAAGCCCGGGGAAACCAGCCGCCAAGAAACAACCATGCATCATGGCGACTTCGAACCCCCATCCGACACCGAGGACAAAGACGAGGAAATCCATCGGCTGCAGACCGAGCGCGACCGCCGGGACCGCAGGGGACGTAAGTCAGGTTTCCATTGCGCTGGCTGCAGTGGCGATCATCCCCGCTCCGAATGCCATTTTCTTGACGCCATTTGCCGGCATTGCGAGAAGTGGGGGCACATCACCAAAGTGTGCCAGAACAAAAAGAGCTACAGCCCGCAGCGACGAGGAAACAGCCCACGCCGACGAGACGGAATTTCCCCCAGGCACCGAGACCGCCCGACCGAGAGCTGGTGGAGCCGCGACAGCCACAGCAGACGACTCAGCGAAGCACAGCGGCATGAGGAAACCCACCAGACGGTCGTCATCAGCCATTCATCAACCATGGATGCCCGAAAGGTACATGTGGCACTGTGCATCGAGGACCAGCCCTGCGAGATGGAAGTGGACTCCGGGTCCTACCTCTCAATGGTCTCTTGGCGCACGATCAAGCACCTAGTCCCAACCATCCGCCGCAACGAACTAAACAACCAGAAGCTAATCCTGAAAGACTACCAGGGAAACCGCATCCCTGTGGCCGGCATTGGGCACTTCAAGGTCACATTCAAGAACCACACCGATATCTTGCCACTCACAATCGTGGACCGGGACCGTCCCAGCTTCCTCGGCCTACAATGGTTCTCCCCGCTGGGCATCGAGGTGACGGGCATCCATCACACAGACGAGGCCGACTGGGAAGCGACCCTCGTAAAAGAATTCCAGGAGGTCTTCGACAACTTGCTAGGCAAGTACCGAGGGCCCCCTATCTCTTTCAACCTTAACCCCAACATCGCCCCAATCCGCCTCAAACCCCGGCGAGTGCCTTTTGCGCTCAAGCTGAAAATCGACGAGCAACTAGACAAACTCGTCACGCAAGGGGTACTCGAGCCCATCGACCACGCCCGTTGGGAAACGCCCATAGTCACCCCCATCAAACCCGATGGCTCCATAAGAATTTGCGGGGACTACAAGGCCACCCTCAATCACGCGCTGCAGCAGAGCGCCTACCCCGTCCCAGTAGTACAGCACCTTCTGCACTCACTGGGGGGAGGCCGGGTCTTCACAAAACTCGACTTGGCACAAGCATATCAGCAATTGCCGGTCGATGCGGAGACAGCCGAAGCGCAAACGATTGTTACACACCGGGGGGCTTTTCGGTGCAACCGACTCCAATTCGGAGTCAGCATCGCCCCAGGAGTCTTCCAAAGTCTCATGGAAAGGCTCCTCCAGGGAATAAAAGGGGTGGTTCCCTACTTCGATGACGTGCTGATCGCAGCCGCCAACAGAGAACAATTGGCGACCCGTTTAAGGGCGGTGCTTAACAAATTCAAAGACGCTGGCCTTAAAGTCAAAAGAAACAAATGCCAACTCCACACCAAGAGGGTCGAGTTCCTGGGGTACCTCCTGGACCGGCACGGAATACACCCAACCGGGAAGAAACTCAGAGCCATCAAGGAAGCCCCCACACCAACAAACAAGGCGGAACTACAGGCATTTTTGGGACTGCTTAATTTTTACAATGTTTTCCTACCCCAAAAGACGACCATGGCGGAACCCCTACACCGGCTACTCGATAAAGCGGCCATCTGGACCTGGGGGAAGCGGGAGGAGACTGCGTTCCAACAAACAAAAAACCTGCTGACATCAAATAAAAAGTATATTGCTGCGTTTTACCATTTCTTTCATGGTCCAGAATAGATATGATTTGGACCTCATCAGAACTAATATCTAACATTCAAGAAATAAATATAGAAACGGGTATATGGGCAGACCATAACCCTATGACAATTAAATGGAAAGGACAAAGAAGAAGATCTAGATGGACATTAAATAACGCTATCTTAAAGGAAAAAGACTTTACACAATGGATGGACAAAGAATTGGCCTTCTTTTTCATTAAAAATAAAAAAGAAGATACTTCAATGCAGAATGTTTGGGATACAATGAAGGCATATGCAAGAGGATTAATAATGGACTATACAAAGAAAAAAAATATTAGGAAGAGGCAAACTATTAAAGCTTTAGAAGATGATTATAAAAAACTGGAAAAAGAATTGCAGAATATGCCACAGGAAAAAGATATTAAATTCAAAATGGATATAATTAAACATAAGATGGGTCAGGCGGAGAAAGAGGAGTTGGCACAAAAAATTAGAAGTGCTAAACAGAACTATTTTGAAGATGCAAATAAACCAGGTAGGTGGCTAGCATACAAATTGAGAAAGGAGAAAGAATCTAGGAGAATAGTACAGTTAATAGATGATAAAGGTCAAATTTGTTATGGTAACAAGGAGAAAAAGATAATTATCCAAGACTTTTATGGACAATTATATAAACAGGAGGATTTTGATGAGGAAAGAATTAAGCTTTATCTACAAAATGCTAACCTACCCAAGATACCTGAAGAGACTGAAAAAATGTTAGAAAGTACCATAACAATGATGGAACTAACGGAAGCACTTAATAGGCAGAATAATGGAAAAGCACCAGGCCCAGATGGGCTCCCGGCAGAATTTTATAAAACATTACAAGAATCGTTGAGCATTCCATTGTTAGAAGTTATGAATGAAGCCATGTTAAATAAGAAAATACCTAAAACATGGTCAGAAGCTTATATCACACTTATTCCAAAAGAAGGGGCTGATCCATCACAAATTAAGAACTATAGACCTATTTCTTTACTGAATGCAGATTACAAAATCTTTGCTTCCATCTTGGCAGAAAGGCTCAAAAGATATCTAAATAACTTTATTCATCCTGACCAGAATGGATTCCTGCCAAGGAGACAAATTAGGGATAATATGAGGGTAATTCTGGACACTTTGGAATATTACGAGGCACACCCTGAAAAACAAATGGCTTTGGTATTTTTAGATGCCCAAAAAGCATTTGATAATGTGAATTGGAGATTCATGTTTTTGTTATTGGAACAGATGGGCTTTGCTAGAAAATTTATTCAAGCAATAGAAGCCATATATGACAAACAAACGGCGAGAGTGATGATAGAGGGAGATTTTACAGATTCTATTAATATAATAAAAGGCACAAGACAAGGTTGCCCATTATCACCTTTGTTATTTGTATTGACTTTGGAAGTGCTGAATAGAAACATTAGAGAGGATCCAAATATAAAAGGAATGAAAATTAAGAAGGAGGAATTTAAATTGCAAGCCTTTGCGGATGATTTGGTTTTTATTTTGGAAGATCCTCTAGGAACAGCTTTAAAGCTACTGGAAAAGATAGAGATTTATGGTGAGATGGCCGGTTTGAAAATAAACAAAGATAAAACAAAGATCTTGACAAAGAATATGTTATTAAAACAAAGAGATGAACTGGCAGATTTATTGAAAATTCAAGTTACGAATAAGGTCAAATATCTGGGGATATATTTGACGTCAAGATGTACTACATTGAAAGAGAATAACTATATCAAACTTAAACAACAGATAGCATCTGATTTGAAAAAATGGGAAAATCTACAATTGTCATTGATAGGTAGAATATCAACAATCAAGATGAATATTTTACCCAGAATTTTATATTTATTCCAAACCATACCAATCAGGCTTGGTAAAGATTACTTTGAAGAATTAAATAAAATTGTGTTGAAGTTCATATGGCAAGGTAAGAAAGCCAGAATAAAATTAAAACTCCTGCAAGATGCTAGAATTAGAGGAGGTTTTGGCCTCCCGAATTGGGAGTTGTATTACCAAGCTGCAAATTTAATGTGGGTTAAGGATTGGATAACATAAGAAAGACTAGATTGTTGACTCTAGAGGGGCATGATTTATTACTGGGATGGCATGCTTTTCTGTGGTATAAGGGAACCAAATCGCAGGGCTATTTTAGAAGGCATTATATAAGGGAGTCTTTATGGTTGAATTGGGAGAAAATTAAGAGAAAATGTTATTTGAAAATCCCAGTCTGGTTATCAACTATTGAAGCTTTTTCTTATCCTATAATATATGAGAAGGAACAAACAGTTAGATATGGGGAAATATTGGATGAAAAGAGTGAACTTAAAACAATGCAAAAACTAGAAGAACAAGGCATAAAGATGAATTGGTTTTCATATGCGCAAATACATTCAAGGTATCTTATAGATTCTAAAGCGGAGGGATTTTATGATAAATTGACTGATCTAGACAGGATCTTGACAGGTACTGATGAAAAAATGATTAAAAAATTATACACTTATTTGTTGGAAATTTTATTAGAGGAGGAACAAGTTAAAGAAACGATGATTGTTTGGGGGAAGAATTTTGGATATGGGATTGATTTGGAGAATTGGGAAAAATTGTGGTCTCAAAATTATAAAATGACAATGTCAACAGCTTATAAAGAAAACTTGTATAAGATGTTTTACAGGTGGCATTTTTTCCCCGACAAGAATTGCAAGAATGTTTAAGAACAAATCTGAAAAATGTTGGAAATGTCATCAGATACCTGGCTCATACTACCATATGTGGTGGACTTGTGAGGACGCTAGAAAATATTGGACTAAAATTCGCATATGGTTAGAAAAAATGACAAAGACACATATAGACTTGAAACCAGAGATTTTTTTATTGGGAATCTTACCGGATATATATAATAAAAATTTGAAGTATTTGATTGTAAATATATTAACAGCGGCTAGGATTGTATTTGCTAAGAACTGGAAGAGTGAGAAAATTCCATCAGAAGAAGAAATTATTAAGAAAATATTGGATTGTGCTGAAATGAGCAAATTGACATTTGAAATCAGAGAACAAGAAGATAAACAATTTTATGAAGTTTGGGATCTTTTTTATCAATGGTTAGATAATAAAACATAATGATAGAATATTCAGATTTAGCATAAAAAATTTTTTTTTCTTAATATTATCTTTATAAAACATTATTAAGGTAGATTTGGTATGATCTTATGATTTATTGCAAAATAAATTAAGCAAACTATAGTTATCTCATTAAAATATGAATTAACAAAATTATAAATGATTTTTTTTTTTAGTGATGATATTAGGTTATACAATTATTGATTGATAATATGAGCTATTATGTAATATAATTATACTGGTGACTAGGAAATGGATGCACAAAAAAAGTGGTAAACCAATCGATGCACTGTATGTAAATTTATGAAGAAGGATCTTTTTATGTTTTTTGTGGTATGTTTATGTTTATTTTGTTATGTATGTTTATGTTTATCTTGTTATTAAAAAATAAAAAAATATATATATATATTTTTAAAAAAACCTGCTGACATCGGACGCAGTCCTGATCCAGCATAGCGAGACCCTTCCGCTCACGGTAACTTGCGACACATCACCTTTCGGCATCGGAGCGGTCCTCAGCCACACCCTACCCGACGGGAAGGAAGCACCCATCGACTTCTTCTCCAGAACGCTGGCCAAATTACAGTCAACTGGACAAAGAAGCCCTCGCTATCGTCGCTGGAGTGAAAAGGTTCCACGAGTACCTTTATGGTAGGAACTTTTTGATCATTACGGACCACAAACCCCTGATCGGGATACTCGCAGGGAACAAGGCCACCCCGAACATCCTGTCGCCCCGGATGACGTGGTGGTCCGAGTTCCTTGCCGCATACTCATACGAACTGTCACACCGGCCCGGCAAGAACATTCCGCATGCTGACGCACTAAGCCGGTCACCACTACCCGACCTAGACAATGACCCAGCACCCACAACGACGACCCTGCAAATCGAGACCCTACCCAGCCCACTCTTAACCGCGCCAGACATTGCCCATGAAACAAATAAAGACAAACGGCTGGCGCGGGTATTGAGCTGGGTAGAGCGGGGGTGGCCAGAAAATGACGGCGGCGAACAGTTCAAAGCCTTCCGAAACCGCCAAACTGAACTGTTCTCACAAAGGGGGTGCATACTCTGGGGCGACTGGGAGTCATACCGGAAGCACTACAAACAGAGTGTTGGCAATGCTGCATGAGGGACACCCGGGGGTTGTCAAGATGAAAGCCCTGGCCAGAAGCTACGCTTGGTGGCCAGGGATGGACAAACAAATCGAGACATGGGTTGCCGGCTGCAGCAGGTGCCAAGAGTCGAGAGCCAACCCCCCCGCCGCCCCGATCCTGGAATGGGAAACCCCTAGAGGACCATGGTCGCGAATACACATAGACTTCGCCGGGCCAACCAAGGGGCATACATTCCTCATCACCATAGATGCTTACTCCAACTGGCTGGAGGTAAGCACTATGAGGGCAACAACAACAGAAGCGGTCATCGACAAGCTCAACAGACTCTTTGCAACACATGGGCTACCGGATGTCATAGTGTCGGACAACGGGCCACAGTTCACGGCACTGGCATTTGAAAAATACCTGGCCGAACGGGGCATCAGACACGCCTTAATCTCGACGGCTCACCCAGTGGCGAACGGTAGGGTGGAACGGATGGTCCAATACATAAAAAAAGCCATCCAAAAAATCGAAACCGGCGACATCCAAGAAAAAATAAACAAGCTACTCTTCATACAGCACATCACGCCGAGCACGACGATGAACAAGAGCCCAGCGGAGTTACTGATGGGAAGGAAACTGAGGTCTCCACTGGACCGGCTACACCCCACCTACAACCCAGAGAAACCCCCGAACTCTTCCAGCCAGTACCGGACATTCAACATCGGGGATACGGTTTACGCAAAGAACTTCACAGGAGACCCCCTCTGGGTACCTGCACAAATAACACGGGTAACCAGGCCCCGATCATACAGACTCCAAATGACAGACGGAAGGAGCTGGAAGCGGCACATCGACCAGCTACGGTCCAGACTAGCCGCCAACACCCCCGACGCCTTGGCAACAACAACCACGGAAAGCAGAGAGGGAGGGGAAGCCTCAACAACCAAGCCGGTAAACGACGAAAGGCCGGAATCGTCAACGGCACACCCCCCAACGCAAGCCGAACACCCCCCACCAGAAGACAGAAATGTTCAAATAAACCAGCCATACTCACCAGCAGACCTCGAACTGTCGCAGATGGGATCTTCACCTGGAAGGTACAGCCAAGCCAGCTCAACCAGCCCGGAAAGACCGAGCGAGAGCAACAGGAACCGCAACTCGACCAACCCAGGTAGCCCGGGCGGGAGCTGCGGCAACAGGCCCGGCTCACCCTTCCAGGCGGTTCCATCAACGAAGTTGAGAGAGACGCGGAGCCCATCCGAACTGGCCGATGACCACACACAAACTGAACCGCGCAGGTCAGCTAGACAGATTCGGAGTCCCACCTACCTGCGCGACTACGTCACGATGCTGCGTTGGACGAAACCATGAGGGGAGGGGTGTTCTGTATTAACATTCTTGTAAACTCGCATTCTGATTGGTCCACCCGGACCGCAACCCTATTGGTTCACTGAACGCCTGTGATTGGAGAGCTGAGAATCTACCGCGATTGGCCGAGCCGATCGCGGGAGATTCAAAGCGCTGCCATTGGCCGCCGAGCTGCTGGCCGGCTGTATAAAGCCAAGCGGCTCGCACACTCTAACTGTCCTTGTTCAGAAACTACAATAAAGAGCTGATTGTTCACTTTCGCGTCTCGCCTCTTATGTGACCCGATCCACCGATCAAACAATTTCTTTAGTAAATTTAGAAATTTTATAATTTCTTCTGTATGTAAAAATATTCAGAGATTGAAAAACATTAGCTGCTCAGGCCAACCTATAAACTTGTCCTTCTAGATACTTGTAAATGGAGGGAATAATGTTAAGATATTTCTGGTGACTCTGCTCAAATTCCACAGAGCTGAAAAATACCAGCTATTTCAAAGCAGCTTTCCATCCGGGAAGTGATCAGGATTACAGAGTTGGAAGTGATCAGGATTAATGAGTTGGAAGGGACCTTGGAGATACTGTAGTCCAACCTGTTCAGGAGACCCTACACTAGGGTTGTCCAATATCTTATTAAAATCTCCAATGTTGGAGCACCCACAACTTCTAAAGGCAAACTTCCACTGGTTATTTGTTCTCACTGTTAGGAAATTTCTACATAGTTCTAGGTTGCTTCTCCCCCTTGATTAATTTCCACCCATTGCTTCTTGTCACACCTTCAGGTCCTTTGCAGAATAGCTGGACTCCTTCTCCTTTGTGGCAGCCTCTGAGATATTGGAATACTGCTATCATGTCACTCCTAGTCCTTCATTAAACTGACATTTACTATCTTGTTAAGTAGTGATTCTCGGAGTGAAAAGCAATTTTAAAATAATTGCAGAATGATTCAGGGCTGCTAGGCATACATATATAATCTAAAATGGATACCCTCTGAAGATCACAAAAGATGATCTCAGTCTCAGAATCCTCAGTCATTAAACTATTTATCTTTTAAATCAATTTTAGTTATATAGATATTTGGAATAAGTATCAAGTGTCTTAACCCAAAATGGCAATATGGTTACTTTACTATTTATATTCTGAACTTAGAGCAGAGGAAATAATGGGAACAACTGCAGACTGTAGACAGAACATATATGATTAAATCTCTTTGGCCATCTGATGGCATCAACAAAAAGTCTGAATGCATTGTCTTTGGGAACTCTGTGATCAAATGTTCCCATTTTGACTCAATGCAATGTTATGTTTGGAAATGTGATCCAATTGATAATGTCAAATCCTGCTTCCAGGTTCCCATTTTGATCAAAAGAAATCCTTTTCCCCACACTATTATTAAATGAGACTTTTCTGAGATAAGGGTGGAACTAAAATGAAAGTGGGAAAAAAGCAATAAAGCTATGCAAATGCAACATAAACAATATAAGAGAAAGTTTCGATTAGGGAGCATCCATTGAAAGAAAGCTTGTTGGAATGGGTCATTAATCACAGGAGATGATCCACATCCAAGCTATAAAAAGGGGGGGAAAGCAAGAATAAGTAGGTAAGATTTGTGTAGGCAAATTTATATTGTCTGAAGCTTGGATATCCATCTTGTATTTTGGGAGAGAGTGGAAGAAGATGAAAAGTGATGGGAATAATTCCTGTTAAAGATGGAATTTAACTTTTCTGTATCTTCAACTTTTAATTTGTTATTTACTTCTTGTTGCATATTGTACAATAAAAATAATTCTCCACCAAAATAATTGCCCAAGAATGGGAAAACAATGGGATTTGACCAAGCTAGGACTGTAGTCAGTAACCTTTTCAATCTGGACATAGATAGGATACAACATCAATTGGTACCTTCCAAATTTTTGAATTATCAAAATTGAAAATCAAATGATTTTATCTATAGCACATGAAGTACATTCAAGATATTGCTATGATTACCTTTTTAAATCCAACAGAGGTTTATGAAATTATAGCATCAGTAGCATCAGCATATAAAAGTATAAAGATTTATACTATACTAAATTGGGTGCATGAATACCCATGTTTTGTAAAAGTCCATCAATATAGATTGAAAAGGGAGAGAGCAAAAACACATTCTTGTGGCACTCCTTTTTTCAGGTTTACTGTGACAAAGAGAGTCTAATGGGGGTTACATGCAACAAACAAATAAGGGTTTGATAGCAATGCCCCCAAAACTGGCAGATTTGACTGTCCTCGGGTGGAGGCTGTTGCTTTCCAGCTAACTCCCTGAGCTTCCACTTCCTATTACTCAACTCAAATAATCTAAGTGCTAGAGCCCACTGTAACAACATAGCCAAAACATAGCCAATCGTGCCTACCATCCCTGTCCTATTGTTTTTTTATTTTTCTTATAAGTATCTATCTCATGTATTCCAAACTATATTTATTCTTATACCCGTATCTTGTAAGCAATTGACAAAACAAATAACTACTAAAATACTAAATACTATTGACAAGTGGAAGACTTGGAACTTCTGCCTGCACCAAATTATGGCCTTTTCACTGGGCAAATATATGTGTCTCATGATAATGTTGCAAGATCGAATCTGGGTCAATCATCAGGACCAGGATCATCAGGCTTCTGAGCTTCTTGACCAGAGGTGGTATTCAGCAGGTTCTCACCATTCTGGAGAATTAATAGCAGAAATTTTGAGTAGTTTGGAGAAATGGCCGACACTCTGACTGGGCCCACCCCCATCTACTCTCTGCCTCCCGAGTCCCATCTGGGTCTTCTTTAGTTGCCTTACACAGGAGAATGGAGCTGGAAAGCAGGTTAGTGGGGTGGGGAGGGAATGGGAATTTTGCAGTAACCTTCCCCTGGAGTGGGGTGGGAATGGAGATTTTACAGTATTCTTCCTCTGCCACATACACAAAGCCATGCCCACCAAACCACACCCACAGAACCATAGTAATTTTTTTCTGAATCCCACCACTGTTCTGGATTCATTCTGGAGCCAGGGAAATTCTCTATAGCAGAATGTGTCTACATCCTTGAGGATGGGTTCCAGCAGAAGTCCGAAAGTCAGAAGACTAATCCTCTGATCCTGATGACTGACTCAGTTTGGATCTATGCCCCTTTCCTCAAAACTCCAAATGGATGCTGTAAAATGCTAATTTAAAATTTTAAAAGATTCTGCATCAGGATTCATGTTTAATGCAGAGAATAGCCATCCCCTTTAGGATGCTGCTGCCGCCAGGGCTCCAATAAATCCACCCTCATTCAAATCAAAAGTCTCTAGGCGCATCTCCGAAAAAGTGAATTAGTTTATTAGAAATTGCCATGTAGGCACATGGCTGGGTGCAGCCGATACTAAATCACACCATACATTTTCCCCTTACCATGATCTTTCCCCACCCCCTGGAAGTGACTTCTCCAATGGGACACATCTATCTCCAAGAGTCATCCCTCATGCTCTCCAATAACCTTCTTATGCTTTGACAACTTTGGGCTGCCGAGGTGATTAATTAGCCATTTCAAAAATGCCTTGTATTTCCCCACTCCCCTTTTCTGGCAGCTAAAAAGACCAAAGGAGTATCTTTTTAGTTGACAGCCACTTTCTTTACCCCAAATTAGTGGGGTGCCTGGGTGCCTACCTTACCTGTGGAAACTTGTAGGTGCTCAGAATAGTTGCCATGAAAATACATGCTTTGGAGTCAGTTCCCCCCAATCACAGCTATAGTAGCACCTTGAGTGTCACATTTATAGTGTGGAATGAATTTACCCCAGGTGGAGAGGAGCTTCAGTGAAGCAAGATAGGTTAAGCTTCCAGTGAAGTAGTCATTATAAATGTTGAAACCCAGAGAGATGTTTGTAGCATCTGAATATCATCAGTGATCTCCTTCACAGCAAAGACAAGAGCCAAGATGTGCTGGTAGGTCTGGGTCAAAAATCTGTAATGAGATTTATCTGCACAGTTGAATTCTCTCTACTTAAGCAATTTAAGTCTTGCTAAATTCCCATTCCTTTAATATATTGATATTGTATTTTGTAATATTGTAGAATCATAAAATATCTGGACAACTTCATGATAAAACTCAGGCACAAGTTCTTAACTATTTTCAATTGAAAAGATGGGTTCCACCCAAACTCACTTTGTTTTGGCAGATCACCCCTGGACTTTCTAAAACAGCGGTCACCAATCTTTTGGACCTCAGAGACCACTAAATTCATAATTTTAAATCCTGCAGACCACTAATATGATCTGCCTAATGATCGGCTGGGTGGTCATGGCTAAGTGGTTGTGGCTAGGTGACAGGGTGGGTGTGGCCAACTGAATGTCACTCACATTGAGCGTGAGTGGCACCTCTCCAGCCTCTACTCACCCTTCCCCTCCCAGTCACTCCTCACCTACCTGCCCAGGATCCTTAGGGCACCAATAGGAAGCAGTTGTTGGAGCAGTCACCATGACAAAGAGTTTGCAAAACATCTGACTCAGTTCAAATTGGATCTGACCGAGAAGGAGGCTCAGCAGAAGCGTTTCACTGAGGATTATGAGCGTAGGCTTTCCAATCAGAGGGAAGACCTGGGGGAGTTCAAGGCCAAGTATCAGTGCCTGGGAAGCTCTGCAGGCTGAGATGGTCAGCCAGTTCCAGGCCATGATGCAGTTCAACTGGAAAAAGGTCCTCCAGCTCTTTGCCAGCAGTGGCACTTCTCTCTAGCCTTTGCCCAAAGCCATGCACCAGGAGGCTGAAGCAGACCCCAAGTTGGAATTTCTGCCCCCTCTGACCTGCACAAAAGACCTTGAAGGGGGGGAGGTGGGGCTGGCATTGCGGCAGTACAACGTGTGATCTTGAAGCTCCAAGATCACCATCAATATCTTTGTTGCTGGATGGTCCTTTTGGACCTAAACTTTCCTGAAGAGACAGTGACAGTAAAGAGCACATCCTGTTGATCCCAGGGGCACTGCAAAGTCCCTTGTAGAGCTGGTGGCAGAGATGCAGCCATTAAAGCTGCTGAAGCTGGGACTTCAATGGAAAAGAAAGGAAAGAGAATGTGTGTCGGTTTGGTGAGATGGTTTTTTTTTAACTTTATTATTTGAGAGAACACCCTAAGAAAAAGAAAGAAATTGTA
>NW_020770948.1:0-17106 GCF_900518735.1 Pseudonaja textilis | reverse complement strand
TCCCTGCGGGGAATTCCATAGGCAGCGAAAGAACGCCGACGGAACAACGGACTGGTCGCTCGCTGCGACAATAGACGAAGGGAGGAAAGGAATAAGAAAAGGGAAGGGAAGGACAGGGAAGGGAAGGGAAGGAAAGGAAAAAATTGGAGGAGGAAAATGGGAAGGAAATGAAGTCAATAGGTGAGGAAGGGAGGAGGAAAAGGAATAGGGAAAAGAATAGGGAAAGAAGGGAAGGGAAGGAGGATCCCAGACGAAACCAGCACGGTTGCACCAAGACCCCCATAACCTGAAAGAAGACACGAGAGACAAATATCAAAGGCAAAATCAGGGAGATGCAACTCAAGCAGAGCCCCCATTTTTAGGGAAGCCAGGAAATCGGAGGCGCCGAATGAACGAAGCCAAATGCTGAAAAAGAGGAAAAAGAGATTTCTTTCCAAAGGAACGAGGGGGGCTGGAGGGGGCGGCAAGGACGGTGGGGTGCCCTGGATCTCCCTGGGGAGAAGCGCTTCGGAGGGGTGGCAGAGCAGCGGGGGGAGCCTCCCTGGAGAGGGGGAGGGGGGAGCCCACCCTCTCTTGGGTGGGGGGGGGTCAAGTGTCACCCCCCTCCCCCCACCCGCTTCCCTGCCAAGAGCTCCCAACTCCCCCCCAAATGCTCTGAAAGGACCCCCAGCCTTCTCTGCCCCCCCCCAGTCTCTCCTCTGGGGGTGGCGAGGCTGAGCAGCCAGGAGGGGCAGCTGAGGGACCCTCTCTCTGCCTTTCGCCCTGGCTGTGGGGCTGAGGGGTCCGTGGCTCCCTCCTCCTCTCCCCCCCCAAAGTCGGGTCCTTCTTCATCCCGCCAACCAAAGGTGGCAACCCTGGAGGAGGCGAGGGAGCCTCGGGGGTGGAGAGAGAGGAGAGAAGCCACTCTGGGGGAAGAAACCTGCCTCACGTTGGTGGGGCGGATTCCTCCCCGTCCGACCTCCGCGGGCTTCAGTCACCCAGGCAGCCCCAGAACCACCCCGCCTGAGCAACAGTTGGACCCTCCCCCCCCTCCCCCACCCCATGAGGCCTCCGTGCCCAGGCCTGCGAGGCCATCCAGACGATCCCTGGGGCCCGGAAGCTGCTGCCCACTGCTTGGAAGGCCGGGCCCGGGATACCTGCAGGAGCCTCCCCCTCCTCTCCAAGGGTCCTTCCCTGCCCGCCCCACTGAGCCAGAGGGGTGGCTGCCTCCAGGTCCCCTCCCTCCAGGACTGCCATCCGGGGAGATCGCCTGGCGCCCCTTTTGCAGAGCAGTCCCACCGCTGAGGAAGAGGCTCCCCTGGGCGATTCAGCAGCCCCCCCCAACCCCCCTATTATTTAGGGAATTGTGTTTGTGGCTTTTTGTGCTTTTTCCACACAGCAAAACATTTACTATGGAATCCGTTATAAGACATGCTGGAGGCTATGAACTTGCATGGATTTTAAAAATTATTTTATTCCTTTGTTGTACATCAAGTTCTATTTCTACAGCAAGAATGCAATGTCTGTGTCAGGTCATTTTTCAAAATATCCATCATATTTTATGCCCCAATTATGACCGTTATTCTCCTCATTGTACAACGGAGCCTCTTTGGAAGAGACTAACATCGGGTGCTGTCATTATAACCGTTGTTCTCCTAGTTCCACCACAGACCCAAAGGAGCAAGGAGCGCTGTGACTGGATGAGCCGCTCAAAAGAAAAGGTGCCTTTTGACTTCCGGTTTGCAAGGCTGCAGCGGAGGCAGGAATCCGCAATCGTGCTCGGTTCCTGCTGCGTTCGCCTCTGGAGTACCCATGATCCAGCTGGATTTGGGGGTTAATAGCAACCCCGTAGAGGTGACTGAAGATAGGGGAGACCCAGAAGGGGTCCGGGGGAATCGCAATCCCCCTCCTCAGCTGGCTTTACTCCCTTTTCCAAAAGCGGTGGAGCAGCGGTCAGCAATGGTCACCACAAAGAAGCTTTCATCCGGACAAGAAAGTGCAGGAGGAAGCTAAGAAAGTGAAAGTTTTTGGCTGAACCAGGATAACAAATAACATCTAAACACCCTGCAAAGATACATTAAAGATACATACAAAGATCATTAAAGATACATTGTTCCCAAAGAAGATCGTAAAAAGTGGTGGAAGAAAGTTTAAAAGGGAAAGTTTGTTTTCTCTCACTCTCCTTCCCTACGGAAATAGCAAATGGAAATCAGAAAAACCCATTTTGGTATCAAGGTAATTAAATTTGAAAATCAAAACCAAGGGGACATTAAAGATTTCTGAACATTGGAATTAATTTTTTTTTTTTTGCTATAAGTGGGAAGGGAGAGGTACAGAATTAATATTAAGACTGGAGGAGGCTGCTTGGCACTTTTAAGATCAGAGTTGAATTGTAATAAGACTTCTAAAAGATATACGTTGGAACTTTACAATTAAACTGTGCCCCAGGAAGAGAAAGTTTAAAAAGAAGAAAGTGCTAAATGAAACAGCTTGTGTTTATTTGGATTGCTTGGTGACTTTGGGACTTTTTGAAATTATTATTTGAAAGATTAAAAACTTTTGGGTTGTCTAAAAAAGTTTTCACAATGGCATTATCTGTTGAAGAAGTGAAAATGCAATTTAAAAAGCTAAAAGAAGAGGAACAAGAAAGGAAGGGCTCTTCTGGAACTGTTTTTCATTTCTTAGAAATGGCGATTTCTACCTATCAGAAATTACAAGAACAAGAAGGCTGGGATAAAGAAGAAGAAGCCATCTTTTTTTAAAAAAATTTATTGTTTTTTAACAAACAAACAAACAGACAATACATAAAAACATCAGCTCTCCCGTATTTATATACAAACAGTGAGTCGGTTGGTTCATCAGTTTTGTGCATTCATTTCGTAGTCACAATTACAATTACCTTATATAATAACTCTTATTGTCAATGCAAACTTATATATCATCATATCATTATTAAAGAAAAAAAGATTTGACTATACTTTTATTCAATCATGCCTTATGAGATAACTATATTTTAAGTAATTTATTCTGTAACAAATCATATAGTCCTACCAGTTCTATCCTAAATAGAAAAGAAAAGAAAAGAAAAGAAAAAACCATTTTATAAATATACTGTCAAATACCAAAAAAGAAAAAGAGAAAGTGAAATCAATATTATTCCTTATTGTCTAACATTCTAAATATTCTATTTTTGTATTTCATCATTCAGCCATTGATAGAAAAGATCCCAAATTATATAAAATTGTTTATCTTCGTGCTCTCTAATTTCAAAAGTCAATCTACTCATCTCAGCACATTCCAATATTTTCTTTATAACTTCTTCCTGCAATGGAATTTTCTCATTTTTCCAATTTTTTGCAAATACAATCCTAGCCGCAGTTAATACATTTACAATCAAATATTTCAAGTCTTTACTATAAGCATCTGGTAAGATTCCCAATAAGAAAAGCTCTGGTTTCAAATCTATATGCTTCTTTGTCATTTTTTCCAACCACATGCGGATTTTAGTCCAATATTTTCTAGCATCCTCACAAGTCCACCACATATGGTAGTATGAACTAGGTTTCTGATGACATTTCCAACATTTTTCCGATTTGTTCTTGAACATTCTTGCTATTCTTGTCGGGGGGAAATGCCACCTGTAAAACATCTTATACAAGTTTTCTTTATAAGCTGTAGACATTGTCATTTTATAGTTTTGCAACCATAATTTCTGCCATTTCTCTAGATCAATCCCATATCCAAAATTCCTCCCCCAAGCAATCATAGTTTCTTTAACTTGTTCTTCCTCTAGCTTAATTTCCAATAAGTAACCATATAGCTTTTTAATCACCTTTTCATCAGTACCCATCAAAATCTTATCTAAATCAGTCTGTTTATCATAAAATCCCTCTGTTTTGGAATCCTCCTCATAACTTGAGTGTATTTGCGCATATGAAAACCAATTCATCTGTATACCTTGTTCCTCTAAGTTTTGTATCGATTTAAGTTCACCCTTTTCATCTAGTAATTCCCCATAGCTAACTGTTTGTTCCTTTTTATAAATTATAGGATAAGAAAACGCTTCTATCGTCGATAACCAAACTGGAATTTTCAAATAATATTGTTTTTTTGTCTTCTCCCAGTTTAACCACAAAGACTCTCGTATATAATGTCTTCTAAAATAACCCTGTGTTTTGGTTCCCTTGTACCATAAAAAGGCATGCCAACCCAACAACAAATCATGACCTTCTAGTGTCAACAATCTGGTCTTCCTTAGTGTTATCCATTCTTTAACCCACATCAAGTTTGCAGCTTGATAGTACAACTCCCAATTAGGCAAGCCAAACCCTCCTCTAGTTCTGGCATCCTGTAAGAGCTTTAGCTTTATCCTTGCTTTCTTTCCTTGCCATATATACTTCAACACAATTTTATTTAAGTCCTCAAAATAGTCTTTTCCAAGCCTAATTGGTATTGTTTGAAACAAGAATAAAATTCTGGGTAGAATATTCATCTTAATTGTTGAAATCCTCCCTATTAATGACAGTTGTAGGTTTTCCCATTTCTTCAGGTCTTGGGCTATCTGTTGCTTAAGTTTAATGTAATTATTCTCTTTTAATGTACTACATCTTGGCATCAAATATATCCCAAAATACTTAACCTTGTTTGTAATTTAAATTTTTAACAATTCTGCC
Organism: Pseudonaja textilis; assembly: GCF_900518735.1. The sequence continues at coordinate 12,454 of NW_020770948.1, read as the reverse complement.
AATTCATCTCTTTGTCTTAGTAACATATTCTTTGACAAGATCTTTGTTTTATCTTTATTTATTTTCAGACCGGCCACCTCACCATATGCCTCTATCTTTTCCAGCAACTTCAAGGCTGTTTCTATAGGATCTTCTAGGATAAAGACTAGGTCATCTGCAAAAGCTTGTAATTTAAATTCTTCCTTTTTAATTTTCATTCCTTTTATAGTTTTATCTTCTCTGATATTTCTATTCAACACTTCCAAAGTCAATACAAATAGCAAGGGAGAAAGAGGACAACCTTGTCTTGTAAGTTCTCCCTCCATCATTACCTTAGCTGTTTGTTCATTGTAAATTGCTTCTATTGCCTGGATAAATCTTCTAGCAAAGCCCATCTGTTCCATTAAAAGTAACATAAATCTCCAATTCACGTTATCGAATGCCTTTTGGGCATCTAAAGATATCAAAGCCATTTGCTTTTCAGGATGCGCCTCATAATATTCCAAAGTATCCAGAATTACTCTCATGTTGTCTCTAATTTGCCGCTTTGGCAAAAACCCATTTTGGTCTGGATCAATAAAATTATTCAAATATTTTTTAAGTCTTTCTGCTAGTATTGAAGCAAAGATTTCATAATCTGCATTTAATAAAGAAATCGGTCTGTAATTCTTAATTTGAAGTAGATCCGCCTCCTCTTTTGGAATAAGTGTAATATAGGCCTCTGACCATGTTTTAGGTATCATCTTTTTTGACATAGCTTCATTCATAACTTCTAACAATGGAATACACAGTGATTCTTGAAAGGTTTTATAAAATTCTACAGGAAACCCGCCTGGACCTGGTGCTTTTCCGTTATTTTGTTTCTTAAGTGCTTGACTTAATTCCATCATTGTTATATTACTTTCTAGCATGTCTTCAATCTCTTTAGGTATCTTAGGTAAATTTGCATTCTGCAGGTACTGTTTAACTTTCTCCTCATCAATGTCTTCTTTCTTATATAAATGTTTGTAAAAATCATTAATAATTTCTTTTTTCTCTTTGCTGCCATGACAAATTTGACCTTGGTCATCTATTAACTGCAATATTTTCCTCGACTCTTTCTCCTTTCTCAACTTATATGCTAGCCATCTACTTGGCTTATTTGCATCTTCAAAATAATTCTGTTTAGCATTCCTAATTTTCTGTGCCAGTTCTTCTTTCTCTATTAAGTCCATTTTATGTTTAGTTATATCCAGTTTCAGTTTAACATCTTTTTTCTGTGGCATTTTCTGCAGTTCTTTTTCGAGTCTTTTATATTCATCCTCCAAGGCTTTGAAAGCTTGCCTTTTCCGAGTATTCTTTTTTCTTATATAGTCTATTATCAAGCTTCTGGCATAAGCCTTCATTGTATCCCAAACATTCTGTATTGAAGTGTCTTCTTTTCTATTTTCTTTAAAAAAAAAGGCCAGTTCTTTCTCCATCCATTGTGTAAATTCTTTCTCCTTTAAAATAGTATTATTTAATGTCCATCTCAATCTTTTTTTTTTGTCCCTTCCATTTAATTGTCAGTGGGTTATGATCAGCCCAAGTACTTGTTTCAATATTTACTTCTTGAACGCTAGATATTAAGTCTGTTGAGATCCAAATCATCAAATCTGGACCATGATAAATGTCTATTTGAATAGAAAGTATATTGCTTAAGTTTAACGTTTCTTTCTCTCCATATGTCTTTTAGAGTTAATTCATCTATCATTTAAAAAAAAAAGATTTAGGAAGAGTTTTTCTATTATACTTTGCTGTTGTTGCAATATAATCAAGTTTATTGTCCACGATTCCATTGAAGTCTCCCATCATAATTATATTAACATAGTCCAGTCCAGCCATTTTAATATGTAATTTTTTATAAAATTCTTCCTGTTTATCATTCGGGGCATAAATTGCAATCAAAAGTATCTTTCTATTGTTGTCCATTATTTCCACCATTAATATTCTCCCATCTTCATCTGCATAAATCAGTTTTGCTGGGATAGCCTCTTTGATATATAAAACCACCCCTCTTTTCTTACATTGAGTCAAATAAGTAAACAATTTCCCTAATTTTGGTTGTACTAACAATTGTTCATGTTGCTTTTTAATGTGTACTTCTTGTAAGCAAATTATATCAAATTTTAATTTCCCTAATTTATGAAAAATCTTCCTTCTCTTAGCAGCTGAATTCAGTCCATTTATATTTATTGTAATCAGTTTTTTCTCTTCCATGGTTATATTTTATATTTAGATTTAACCACTCTCGTGGGTCTTGATTCATGCTGATCTATAGTATCCACCTGTCCACCTACTGCACCTTCTTCTTTTCCAATCTCCATTTGTTCCTCTTGAGGTTCAATTAATAAAACCTCCTTTTCTGCCTCTTCTTCTCTCCCTCCAAAAAATTCTGCGTAGAACAGTTCTGCTTTCTCAATTGAATCAATTATATGTCTCTGTTCCTGCCATGTGAACATCAGTCCTTCTGGGATCAGCCATCTGTAAGTCACCTCCTTTTTCAATAACATTTTGGTCAGGAATCAATATTCTCTTCTCATCTCTCTCACTCTTCTAGGTATTTGTTTTAGGACCAAAATTTCTTTACCTTTATATTTCAATGTCTTCTCTCTTGCCACTTGTAAAATTTGTGTCTTCATGGATTTTTTTAGTGAATCTAATATGGACTTCTCTGGGCAGATTATTTCTCATCGCATATCTTGTAAAGACTCGATATATCTCATCTATTCCATCCATCATCTTCTCTTCTGTTATTTCCAAGGCATCCGCCAAGGTTCCTATCATTATCGCAGCCAAATCTTGTCCTTTTTCTTCTTCTATATTCTGGAATCTAAGATAAAATTCTGACCTATCCATCTCCCACTTCAGCATCCCACTTTTTTCTTGTTCAATCACTGTTAGTCTGTTATCAATATTTCCAATTTTCTCCTCTCTTCGTTTACCCCCTTCTTCGACTTTTTGAAGTCTCTCCTCATACTTTGCCATCATCTGTTGAATATTTTCCAGAAAGAAGCAAAGTAACAATAAAGCACCAGGACCAGACGGGATACCGGTAGAACTTTACAAAATTATCATAGAACAAATTGGACCACTGATGCTGGATGTATTTAATGAGGTACTGTTAGCAGCCAAAATGCCAGACTCGTGGAGGGGAGCCTTAATTTCGCTGATCCTGAAGGAGGACCTTGACCACAGACTTATTAATAATTATAGACCAATTTCGCTCCTGAATGCAGATTATAAATTATTCTCTTCTATAATAGCCAATAGATTAAAACAGGTTTTAAACACTTATATCCATGAAGATCAAAACGGATTTCTCCCATTTCGACAAATTAAGAATAATTTAAGAACAGTGATAGATATTTCAGAATACTATGAAGCCCACCCAGAAAAACAATTTGCATTTATGTTCTTGGATGCTGAAAAAGCATTTGACAATTTAAATTGGCATTTCTTAATTCAAAAAATATATAATATGAATCTTGGCACCAGATTTGAAAATGTCATCAGTACAATTTACCACACTCAACAGGCAAATATTCTAATAAATGGGGAACAAACTGGCCCGATAAAAATAGAAAAAGGGGTAAGACAAGGTTGCCCTCTCTCCCCTCTGCTTTTCATATTCGCTCTAGAATCTCTTCTGACGTACATTAGGCTAAATTTGAGAATTAGAGGTTTGAGGATCAAATCAGAAGAATATAAAGTACAGGCTTTCGCAGATGATTTGGTTTTTTTTCTGGAGGAGCCCATAGAAAAAGGACACAACTTATTAGAAGAACTAGAACGATTTGGAGAAGTCGCGGGATTTAAAATAAACAGGGAAAAAACAAAATTAATGACTAAAAATTTAACAGGAGACCAGAATAAAGAGCTAGAGACAACAATGGGAATAAAAGTGACAAAAAAAATTAAATACTTAGGAATTTGGCTAACTCCACAAAGCAAATCGTTAAAAGAAAACAATTATGATAAACTTCTCCAACAAACTAAGAAAGACTTAGATTTTTGGAGCAATTTACAACTTTCCTTATTGGGCAGGATTGCTTTGATTAAGATGAATATTCTGCCAAAATTTCTATATTTATTCCAGACAATACCAATCAAACTAAATAAAAATTTTTTTACGGAACTAAACAAGATAACATTGAATTTTATTTGGCAGGGGAAAAAAAGCTAGGATTAACGTAAAAGCCCTACAAGATTTGAAAAGCAGAGGAGGGTTAGCCTTGCCAAACTGGGAAATATATCATACGGCAGCCACCCTACTATGGATAAAGGATTGGGTGAACCTAACCAACAAAAGAACACTAGTATTAGAAGGCCACGATATGCAGAAAGGATGGCATGCCTTTCTGTGGGAATCTGGGAAACCCAGGCAATCATATTTCCATAGGCATCTTATCAGGGACTCTTTATTAACTAATTGGAAAAAAGTACGTAAAAAGCTTTATTTAAAAATACCGATTTGGCTATCCCCAATGGAAGCGATAGTACACCCTAATAATCTGGATATAACCAAAATGATTAAGTACGAAAATTTATTAGACCCACAAGGAAAATTGAAAACACGACAAGAACTGCAAGAGCGAGGATTTATAATTGATCAGTGGGTGTACCTTCAAATTCATAGTAAATACAAACAAGACATTAAGGAATTTGGAATCTACAATAAATTATAGACCCTAGACAAAATTCTACTAGGACCAAGTAAAAAAAAATATCTAAATTTTACAAATATTTATTAGAAACAGAACTAGAACAAGAAATTGTCAAGGGAAATATGATTGCGTGGAGCAGAAATGTGGGTCGGAGCATTACCCTAGCAGAATGGGAAAAGATCTGGAACAGGAACATTAAGATCACGAAATCAGCAGCTTATAAAGAAAACTTATATAAAATGTTTTATAGATGGCACCTGCCCCCTTCGAGATTGGCGAAGATGCACCCCAACATGAGCCCCAAGTGTTGGAAATGTCAATACATAGAAGGTACCTTCTTTCACATGTGGTGGTCATGCAAGGAAACCCAGAAGTACTGGCAAAAAATTAGGCACTGGCTAGAGGAAATAACCATGGAACAAATTGAGTACAAACCAGAGTCCTTCCTTCTAGGAATTTTTGATAAACAAATATCCAAAAAGTCAAAGTATATTACAATCCACATCTTAACCGCGGCCAGACTGGCATTTGCCCAGTGCTGGAAACTACCCTCTATTCCCACTGATCTTATGGTTATTCAGAAAATCTTACAATGCGCCGAAATGGACAAACTAACCCAAGCATTAAAAAATAAAGAATCTTCAACCTATTATAGCAATTGGAATCCTTTGTACATTTGGCTTAATCAAAGATAGATCACCTCTAAGAAAATTAAGGCCGAGGCCTCCGAGGCAGAGATAAAGAAAAGCACTGCCGACGATAGTTTGGAAGAAGAAAAGACCTTACAGACAGTCACAAAAATATGGTTTTATTATAATTGTTTTCTCTACTTCTGTTTTCCCTACTCCCCCCCCCCCGCTTCCCTTCCCTTTCCCTCTTTCCTCTCTCAAGCTTTCCTCTCTTTCCCTCTTGGCCCATGCCAAGACCTGTTCGTCTTTTTGTTGTATATACTTTGTAGCTGTGTTGTTGTTTTTTAAAAAGTAAAACTAATAAAGTTTATTTTTTAAAAAAGAAGAATATTTTCCACTTTTTCCTCCATCCTCCCTGTTCTTTGTTCAATGGTATCGGTTTTTATCTTAAGATCTTGAATTCCTTGCATAATCATCTGTAAAGTTACTCTTTCTTGTTCTTTTTCTTTATCTTGCTTTAACATTGCTTGAATTGAACGCTGTCCAGATGGTGGGGAGGCAGAGGTAGACACCGAGGCACCCGAAGGTATAAGTTTCTTACTCATTTTAGATGGTTCCAGCTCTTCAAATTCTTTCAAATTTTAATCCAATAAAAAAAAAGAGTGGCCAATTATAATCCAAAATGAAAAAAGCCAATAATAAAAAACCCAATAATAAGGGAAGAAGAAGAAAAAAGAGAAAGAAAAAAAGAAAAAAATGAAAAAAATGAAATAAAAAAAATTCTTCAAGTTCTTCCTGACCTTAATCCAATTATAAAGTAATCCACAAGAAAAAATAATAATAATAATTAAAAACCCAATAATAATAATAATGAACAAGACTAAGGCCAAAAAGGAGAAAAAGAAAAAAGAACAAAAGGAATAAGTTTCTTCAAATTCCACACCTTAATCCAATCAAGAAAATCTCAATTAAGAAAGGGAAAAAAAAAAGATAGTCCACTGATATACGTTAAAAAGAAAAGCAAAAGTCCCAATGGAAAGGGAAAAAAAAGAAAATCAAAATAAAATAAAAATGAAAAATTCAAAGGCTTCCCCTTGCAAATAAATAAGAGTTAAGAATAAAAACCTTACTAAAATAAAAATATCAGGTAATGCTGGTGGAGGGGGTGGCGGAACTAAAAAAAAAATAGAAAAAAAAGTAGGAAACAATACACTGCACTCTGCTTAGTTGTCCAAGGCTCTAATTATGACTCCCTTCTCTTTCCCACAAGCTTCAAAGCTAAACCATAGATATTTAATTATAAACAAGAGTCCAGAAAAGCACCTGTAATAATATTCTACAGGGCTCTTTCCTCTATCTTATCAGGAAATGTCCTTGAGAAGGAGTCTTTCACATCTCTCTCCAGTTCAGGTAAAATATTTCCAAGCCTCTAGTTGGCAGTGTTACAAAGTTTCTTAGTTCTCACTTTCCCCCCTCCTCTCAGGACAGCATAATTAGCATTAAAAAAAAAAAGCCCGCAGGAAATATATAGATATATACAAAAAGCAAAAAAGAAGAAAAAAAGAAAAAGTAACCAAAGGGAGCCTCTAGCCTTAAAAAAAATTAGAATATGAAAAATCCAAAGGGAGAATAAAATATATAAATATAAAAAGGAACAGTCCAGTTATCCAATAAGTAACAATGAAGTCCGGTAGCAAAGAAAAAAAAAAGCAAATAAAGCCTCGCTTTGACATCTCCCTTGGAAAAAACGCCGCTTAATCAGTTTTGTCAAAAAAAATCACACAGGTTTCTTCTAGTAATCAAAGTGAACTTTCAAAACTCAAAAAATTAGAAAAAAAAAAGGTTTCTCACCCAACCGACAGACTCTCTTTCAGACCCGTTCTTTCTGGAGCTGCCCCGACTTCAGCAGCATGGGGGCTGCCTCTCCGCTGCCAGCAAAAAGAGCTTCTCCCGGGTCATCCAGGGATTTTGCAGTATCCCCGGAGTCCACAGGATACGCTCTTCACAATAGCCATCCCTACGGGACAGTTTAGGTCCGTTTGGACTGGCCGGAAATGAAGATATCGGCTGCAATCGAGGAGCTCGATTGCAAGCCGTATCGTCACGGCGCCAGCTCCTCCGAACTCCAGAAGAAGCCATCTTTAATGAACAAACAACTTTAGTTGGGGAAGAAAAGGGAAAGAGGGGAAAGAGAATAGAGAATTTAAGACTTAAAAATACAACCAAAAAAGGGAAAAAGAAGGTGAAAAATCGATACAATGTCAGGAAGCAACAGAAAAGAGAAATACAGAAGAGAGTGGAAACTAAGAGGGTGGAGATCAAGAGACGGGGGGGTAAAAAGACTAGATCGGAGAAGAGAGGAAGAGAAAAAGGAAAGATAAGTTATAAAGGTTTGAAACAAGGTGTAAAGAAACAGGATTTTTTCAGAGATAATGGGTAAAAATATAATTACAAAAGAGATTCTGCAAAAGTTTAATTTGCTATGGATTATTGTTTTAATTATATTATGAACTTATTATTTTTCTATTTTAAAATATAGTATGTAGCCTTAGAATATGCTAAACGGAATCAGAATGAAAATTATATATTATTTTAAGTGTTAAATTTAGGGGAAAGATATAAAGGCATCATACTTCAGTGATTACAGGAGAAATATTGTGTTAATGAGAAAAGAAAAATAGATAATTGAAACAGAACGGACAAAATAACATAATGATTTAAATTGAGATAAAATAAATAAAATAGAATTAAGAGAGTGAAAAGAGGGGAGAAGCCATATATGTCAGTGTGTGCTCCTTTCAAAATCCAAGAAAGAAATACCCAGACTCCATGGATCAGAGCAAAGTTATTCTTTTACTGGAAAATGAAAAGGAAGCTACAAATGGAATTCCAAAACTGAGAATTTGGTGCACAGATCACACATACAAAGAAATGGAATTGTTCCCACCCCCCGAAATCCAGAAGTCTCTTCCAATTAAAAGTTCTGAATATGATCATGTGGGCATCTTCAGGTGGTGATGAGGCCTCTGTCCATTGACCTTGACATATTTTGATAAGACTTCGCAGCTGCGCAAAAAGGGATAGAGGCTAGCAAGGAAATGGAAAGTTGAAAAGAAGAAATCATACACCCCCTCCTTTTTCTGCCCACAGTAAAGGAATGCAAAACACCTCCAGCTCTCCTCTGCCCCACAATTACCCCTCCCCCCGTTGCTAATGACAGCCGAAAGAATTAAGCCTAGCAGTAGAGAAGATATGGGAGAAATAAATGAGATAGATAGCAGTTAGGATACCCAAAGAGATCTTGAGGCTGACATTCGGATCCCCCTAGAAAAAGGACATTAGTCCCTGTAAGAGAGAATAAAAAGATACGTTAAGCATTGCATACATTTCTATGGTTTATCAGGATACTTAGCATAAAATTTCTTTAGCAGTTCAGGGGCCCTAATGTCTTTTTCGTTCACCCACTCAGCATGAGATGGGGGAAAATATTTCCAGGCTACAAGATGTTGTAGATGACCCCTCCATTTCCGAGAGTCCAAAATCTCTTTAATCTCGAAATGTTGTTCACCCTCAATCAACAATGGGACGGGGGGATCAGTCTGGGTCGGTCTCAATGTACAGGTATGTTCGGGTTTTAGCAGGCTAACATGGAAAACAGGATGAATGCGACAAAGAGTTTTTGGTAGAGTCAATTGAACCGTCACAGGATTCACAATTCGCTCAATAGGGAAAGGCCCCACGTACTTAGGACCTAACTTTTTTGATTTCTGAGTGGTTTGCAGATATTTGGTTGAGAGGAATACTTTGTCGCCTACTTGATACGACTTTTGTGGGGTTCTCTTCTTGTCCGCAAACTTCTTATGGGATTGATGTGCTTCATCCAGAGCTTTACGAGCGACTGGCCAATTGAGTTGAAGTTGAGATATCCAGTCATCCAATGACTGGACATTGGGTTTCTTGCGGGGGAGTTAAGGTATGGGTACAAAATCTTGCCCCGTGGCCACTTTGAAGGGGGTAAAACCAGTACTGCTGTGAACAGAATTGTTATACACCACCTCTGCAAAAGGTAGTAGATCCACCCAGTTGTCTTGCTGATAATTTATGTAACACCGGAGATATTGCTCTAACACCCCGTTAATTCTCTCACAGGCCCCATTAGTTTGGGGGTGGTGGGCGGAGCTTAAACCCTGGGTGGAGCCTATTAACTTCAAAAATTCCCTCCAGAAGTTCGAAGTAAATTGAACCCCTTGATCTGATATTACACGTTCAGGGACACCATGAAGTCTGTAGACATGTATAATGAACAGTCTGGCTAACGACTTCGCCGAGGGAATCTTGGAGCAAGGTATGAAGTGTGCTTGCTTGGAAAACAAGTCGGTTACCACCCAGATGACTGTGTGCCCAGCACTCTCAGGTAAATCTACTATAAAGTCCATGGAGATTTCCTTCCAAGGGGCAGTTGGCCTGGCCACATTCTGCAAAGACCTGGTGGCTTACCAGGAGGTCTCTTGGCTGAGGTCAGACTGGACAGCTTGCTACATAAGTTTCAATGTCCTTTTTCAATGAGGGCTACCAGAACTGCCACTTCACCAGGTGTAAGGTTTTCACGAAACCAAAGTGACCAGCTGCCTTGGAGTCATGAGTCTGTTGTAGCACTTGGCTCCTCAAGGTTTGTGGTACATACAACTTCGCACCCATCCAGGCTAAACCATCTCTAACGGTGCAGTTATTTGCATTTGCCTGGAACCACTCATCTCTTTTCAAAGCTTCCTTAAATCGCTCCATCAAGTCATTGGACAGATCTGCCTCTTGTTTCCTCTTTTGCACTCTGGTGACCACTGGTGCAGCCAGCTGTGTGGTGGGCACAATCGGACTTATCACTTCTTTACAAACACTGTTGTATTGTGGCATTCTAGATAAAGCATCTGCCATAAAGTTCTTTCCTTTTGGGATGTATTTCAGAAAGAAAATAAATCGCTTGAAATACTGGGCCCACCTAACTTGTTTAGGAGATAATTTCAAAGGCGTTTTTAAGGCCTCCAGATTTTTATGGTCAGTCCATACCTCAAATGGGTGCCTCGCACCTTCCAGAAAATGCCTCCAAGTCATTAGGGCCCAACAGACTAAAAACGCTTCTTTCTCCCAGTCGGCCCATCTACGTTCAGTGTCAGTTAATTTATGGGAGGTGTAGGCACACGGTTGTAGTGTCCCCTTTTCATTTAACTGAAGTAAGACCACTCCTATGGCCACATTGCTCGCATCAGCTTGGATCACGAAAGGGGCATCCATGCCTGGGTGCTTTAGCACTGGTTCTGCAGCAAATAGTCTTTTTAGCTTCTCAAAAGCGGCTTGGCACTCCATGGACCAATTCAATGGCTGGCTGGGCTTTGGCTTCGCTTCTCCCTTTGTTTTTAGGAGGTTGGTGATGGGCATGGCTATTTTAGCAAAAAACGGGATGAATTGCCGGTAAAAGTTAGCAAATCCAAGGAAACTTTGAAGCTGATTATGGGTTCTCGGTGGGACCCAATCCAATACGGCTTGTACCTTCTCCGGGTCCATCTCGAGGCCCTCAGGTGAGATACGATATCCCAGGTAGTCGATTTTTTCTTGATGGAACTCACATTTGGACAATTTGGTGTACAATTTGGCAGCACACAGTTTGTGCAGCACGGAGCGTACCAGTTTCACATGTTCGTCTCTAGTCTCTGTTAGTGTTTGGGGACAAACCCCCAAGCAGAGTGCACAGCAGCAGTCAAGCCAGGCAGCCAAATGAGAGAGAGGCTGGGCCCAAGAGTATACACACACTGGAGACAAAAACACTGTTTGTAGTTTTAAATAGTTATTTAATTCACACAGAGATTAAGAAGTGTCATTCAGTCCATATGTCATTATCCAGTATATCCATCCAGTTACCTAGTCCATTAACAGTCAGTACAATGTCTTTATCTGCTTGTAAATCTTCTCCTCCCGATACCTTTCTCTCAAAGACAACGCTGAGTATGCACAGCTCACCAAGTAAACAGTCCTTTTGTTCAGTAGAAAAAGGTATCTTGCACAGTAGCCAACAAGCAGACGTCTCATACAGGAGTAAAACAGCAGGCAGCAGAGATCAGAGAGACCAGCAGACCAGCGACCAGTAACACCAGGGAGCAGAAACCAGTAACCAGACCAGAAACCAGGAAGTGTTACGTCTCTCTCACTGCCTTATTACTGCTGCTTGCAACCGCACCCTTAATTATCAAATTACATTGCAGTTTTTGTGCTTAAAGCTGCAAACACTTAAACCTAGGTTTATATATTTATTCACCCAAACCTAGTTGGTGTATGCATATACCCAACAGTCTCCATGTAGATAAGGATATCGTACAGGTAGACCAAAAACCCTTGTATAAATGTTCGTGGAGCACCTGGTTGATCATTTGCATGAAAATGGCTGGTGCCCCCTGTAGGCCTAACGGGAGAACATTGAACTGGAAACAACCCATCAGGCAGTTGAATGCAGTTTTCCACTCGTCTCCATCTTTAATTCGGATTCAGTAGTAAACCTCCCTCAAGTCCAGTTTCATGAAAATCTTCCCCTTGGCCAGGTGGGCTAGCATGTCCTTCATTAGAGGAAGGGGGTACACGTTCTCCACAGACACCGCGTTCAGGTTTCGATAGTCCACCACCAAGCATTTGGAGCCATCTTTCTTCTCGCAGAACAACACAGGGGCTGCCACTCGAGGTCTGGCAGGTTGGATGAAACCCCGTTTCAAGTTCTTGTCGATAAACGATCTCAATTCCTCCAATTCCCTTGGGGTCATCAAATACATCTTTGGCTTCGGGAGCATCACCCCCGGTAGAAATTCAATGCTACAATCGGTTGACCGATGGGGAGGGAGCTCATAGAAGCCCTGTTTGCTAAACACCTCTCTTAGGTCCCAGTACTCTTTCGGGATTTTCTCCTCCCCCTCTATGCGCTCGGCCCCTGCGGAAGCTGTCTCAGCAGGGCTTTGGGGCTTCGGATGGGTTTTCTCCTCATTTTCCAGGTGGGTTGCTCCTCCCCTTCCAGACGCTGATCGATGCGAATCCGTATCCACCCCTCTCTCCAGTTCACTTGGGGATTCCATTTCCGAAGCCAGGGCAATCCCAAGATTAGGGACTGTTCCATCCCGGGGGCCA
>NW_020770946.1:0-17120 GCF_900518735.1 Pseudonaja textilis | reverse complement strand
AGAAGAAGAAGAAGAAGAAGAAGAAGAAGAAGAAGAAGAAGAAGAAGAAGAAGAAGATGAAGAAGAAGAAAGAAGGAAGGAGGAGGAAGAGGAGGAGGAGAAGAAGAAGAAACAAGAATAAGAGGAAGAAGAAGAAGAAGAAGAAGAAACAAGAAACAACAAGAAGAAACAGGAAGGAGAGGAGGAGGAGGAGGAACAAGAAGGATCAAGAAACGAGGAGGAGCAGGAGGAAGAAAGAAGAAGCAAGAAGAAGCAACAACAAGAAGAAACAAGAAGAAGAAAGAGGAGGAGAAGGAGGTGGAGGAGGAGGAGAAAAATCACAAAATACCGCAACCTGGCCATCGAAACTACACGATGATGGATGAAACACGTGACAGTGGTACCCACTGTCATCGGGGCCCTTGGTACCATGTCCATGAATTTTACAAAACACATCAAGAAATGTCAGCTTCCTGCAATAACACCAGCAGAGCTGCCAAAAAAAGGCGCTACTTGGAACATCGTACATCTTGAGGAGGTACTTGGCTGATAACTAGGATGCTGGCAGCAACCCGTATCAACCATTAGCACCAGTCACTGGTATTTGTGATGCATTCTTGAATCTTCCGTTGACTGAGTTGCATGTTTAATGAATAAAGTATATAATAATCAGAATCAATCATAATATAAGAGGAAGAACACACACCCCCAATTGCAAATTGTGAGAATTTGGGAGCTCCAGACCTATAAAAGAGTTAAAAATTGAGTTGGGTGGCTTGAGGCCTTCAGAGATACAGCTTGCAACCTTCTGATGCCTCCTTAAAGGATAACTAATTTGAAGACTGATAATTGGGAAAGTCCTTGAGTTTTATCTCCCTTGCCTTTGGCCAACCTACACCTGTCTCCCTTCCTCCCCACCCCAAATTAAATCTCAGCTCAGTTCAGACCAGTTTTTTTTCCAAATGTGGCAAGCTTAATGCAGTGTGGACTTCAGAATCAATCAGAATAGATCTGGAAGGCACCTTGGAGATCTTCTAGTCCAACCCCCTGCGCAAGTAGGACATTCCATACTATTCCAGACAAACACTTGTCCAATCTCTTTTTAAAACTATCCAGCGTTGGAGCACCCACAACTTCTGGTGGCAAGTAGTTCCACTGGTTTGATGGTCCTCACGGTACGGTAACTTATCGTCAGAAGGTCGCAAAAGGGGGCAAGACTCACTGAACAAATGTCTCACATAACAACAGAAATGTTGAGCTCAATTGCGGCCGTAAGTCGAGGACTACCTGCAATGTCTTGTTTTTTGACGTACCGTTTTAAGGCTTTGATTTTTCTGTGTTTTGAGGGGTTTTTTCCCCTTAGAGATTCTTTTTTCTTTTTGAGTTCCGGATTTTGTATTTTAACTTCGTTTTGAATAAAATAAAAATAGGCAAACGGAGGGGAAAAAAAGAAAAGAAATGAATTCATTATTTCCCCAGGTCTCCGTTCCTCCTTTGCTTTTGACATTTTGCAAGGGTTGGTACTCATTTATATGAGCTCAGGGGTGGGATTCAAATTTCTTAACAACCGGTTCTTTCAACTCATAAAACAATTTGTATTTACGTTCTATAGTTGACAACAGAAAGAAGGGAGGGGGAGTTTCAAAGAGGAGGCGGCAGTGTGGAATCGAAAGTACATTCCATTCATATTTTCTTCAAACGCTGATTAGATGACTGAAGCTTCTGCCAGGCAAAAATCTAATTGGAGAGCATGATTGATGACTCTTGGCTATGGACGTTTTTCATTGGATGATACACCCAGAGGGATGGGGGGGTGGGAAGCAGGATCAAGGGTGACAGTGAATTACGTATCTCAGGGTCGGCTACGCCCAGGTTAGTGCCGGACATAGAATGTTACCTTCAATTTTTTTTTTTAGTTTTGGGAGTGTGGCTCGAGGTTCATGGTTTAATTGGAGTTACTGCTCGAATTCTTCACAGGTTCTCTGGGCATGGCCTAATTTGTGGGTGTGTCTTGGTGGTCATGTGACTGGCTGGACATGGCTTATGTGTAAATATTATAAATATTCATGTAAATATTGATTTTTTTATTTAAAAAAAGAGCAACTTTAACCCAAAATCAGGCAAAGCAGGCAGGCAGATCGAGTTGCTCGCAGAATCACAGATTCACTCAGAGATCTCCCTTTCTGCCATCTGCTACCTGAGTCTGCACTGAAAAATAGAAGCTTCAGTCCTAAGGAAGGTTCAGCTCTGCTTGTAGATTAGCTAGAAAGCAAGAAATCCAACAACTTCCTGCTTTCTAGCTAATCTAAACCTCCCGGCACAGCAGAAGAAAAATGGAAAAATAGCAACTTAGCAGGCAAGTTTGATGGGTAAGGAGTGAGTAGGGAGTGGGCAGGGAAGGGAGGGGCCAGGTAGTAGCACGATTTGCCGGTTCTCCAAACTGCGCAGAATCGTAGCAATTGGTTCTATAGAACCAGTGTGACCAGGTAGAATCCCATCCCTGCATAAACTCCTGAACATACACAAAGCGAAAGGCAAGAAAAAGGATCAAAAGCAAACAAATAAAATAATCTCTGTATATAAAAGCGAAAGACCACTCACGCATCATCACAAAATCTCCACAACCGTAAAGCCTACAATCTTGAAATTTGGCATCTATGTTCCTCTTGGCTGCTAGGTGCTTGCTAAGGAAGGATTTTTCGAAACGGCCAACAGAGCATTTAGTATTTCCTATATTATTATTAAAATGCTCTGATGCTAAGGAGTTCTACTCCCCCTCCCCACCTGGAAAGAAATCTCTCCCAAATGCAAAACACAAGCAGAGGAGAAGAGTTTCGGTTTCACAGCAGCACCAGGCAGCTTTAGTACAGAACAGTTGAGTTAAGCCACACCCAGGTTCCTTGCTGTCTCCTTCTTGCTCATACAGCAAACACTGTTTCAGTTTCCAAACAGCCCTCAACTCTCTCACACACTGACAGGACTCTATCCAGATGAATACCGAAGGATGCTGGTAGGCCGAGGCAGAATTTTCCCCCCCCCACTTATTTTCCTCCCCACAAACTAAGCCTGACCACGTAGTTTCTTAGCGGAGCACGGGGACCCAGCTTGTGCCTAAATAAATGAACTGCGGCTAGGATTGTATTTGCTAAAAATTGGAAAAATGAGAAAATTCCATCGCAGGAAGAAATTATTAAGAAAATATTGGAATGTGCTGAGATGAGTAGATTGACATTTGAAATTAGAGAGCAAGAGGATAAACAATTTTATAAAATTTGGGACCTTTTCTATCAATGGTTGGATGATAAAATACAATAATAGAATATTTAGAATGTTAGATAATAAGGAATATCTTTGTTTTTTCTTTTTCTTTTGTTATTTGACATCATATCTATAAAGTGTTTTTTAGGATAGGTTTGGTATGATTATATGATTTGTTATAGAATAAACTACCTAAATTATAGTTATCTCATAAAGTGTGAATGAATAAAATCATAGTCAAATGATTTTTTAATAATGATATGAGGACATATAAGTTTGGATTGATAATACGAGTTATTATGCAATATAACTGTAATTGAGACTACGAAATGAATGCACAAAACTGATGAACCAACCGACACACTGTTTGTATATATGCATGGAAGAGAGCTGATGTTTTTATGCTTTGTTTTGTTTGTTTTTTAAAAAAACCAATAAAATTGTTTTCAAAAAAAAATAAAAATAAATGAAATACCCCAGGAAAAGATAACAAAAAAAGCTGAACGGAGCCTCTCCCTACTTTATTTGACCTACGATGCTAAGTCTTTGTCATGCGTGGAGCAAAGTGGGGAGTTTGAAAGTGCAAAAAAAATAGAGAGAGAGAAATAAGAAAAATATACCCGTATTGTGGATTACTAGCAGTTCAGGATGCGAGGAATGTTTTGCAGCAAGAGGTAGAGGAGAGAAAAGAAAGGATTCTCACGTACCGATGGGGCCCCCATACGGAGCTGCAGCCACCAAATACTCTCGTAGGTCTTCCTTCAAATTCCAGCTCATGCTATAAAGTTCCAGTTTCCTAAAGAGGAAAGGCACGATTATTTTTATTTATCGATCTATCAATTTTATTTCCCCCCCCCCGCCCTCCATACGCAAGAACTCTGGGCGGCTGACAACATCGATTAATTCAATAAGAGTAGATTTTAAAAAAAATAACAATCGTAATTTAGCTTTTGTTTATCTGTCCTCCAACCACCTCCTCATCCTTCTGCGTCAAGTGTTTTCGGTAAATTTAGATAACTATTTTTGCAACCTGATCATTCAAAATCAGATTAACTTAAAAAAAAAAATACAGGAATTGAAAATTCTACTGAAAACCTCCAGCAACGCAGCTCCCACAACTTCTAGTGGCAAGCTGTTCCACTGGTTAATTGTTAAGTATCAGGAAATTTCTCCTTAGCTCCAGGTTGCTCGTCAAGGGATCATTCTCTATACTAATTCATGTTGTATTGTATTTTCTGCTATGGATTGCACCAGTAGAGGCTAAACCAACTTCGTTGTATACATGATGTAGAATGACAACAATAAAGGCTATTACTACTATGACTACGATTACTATTAGATTGCTTCTCTTCTGGATTAGTTTGCATCCGTTGCTTCTTGTCCTGCCTTTTGGTGCTTTGGAAAATAAGTTGACTCTGCCCCCCCTTCTTTGGGGCAGCCCCTCAAATACTGGAAGAGGCTATCATGCCACCCCTAATCCATCTTTTTTCCTTAAATTAGACATACCCAATTCCTGCAATCGTTCTTCCTGCATGTTTTATCCTCCAGCTCCCTAATCCTCTTTATTGCTCTTCTCTGCCCTCTAGAAAGATATTAATTTTATTTATTAAAAAAAATGTTGAGACTCTAGAAAGAGTCTTGTTAGGAATAACATAGGTTACCTAACGTAGTTTGGGTAAAATAATATATATAAACTATGATTGTAAGTTTAAGTGTGTGTCACTTTAAACTGCAAAGCATGTAATTTTGGGTGCGGTGTTGAACCGCCATAAGAGGGAGCAAGAGAACCTGTTGGATTGCTGACGATTGCTGGTTTGCTGGATTGATGGTTTGCTAACTGCGTGTTCCCTACTGCTGAGTTGCTGCCGTCGAAGGAAGAAAGGAGGTTTTGACTTCTTCATATCTCTACTGCGAGGAGATATATTACTGGACTGATATTTGTAAGTTTACTGACCTCTTTTTTCGACACTGGAATTTGCAACTGAATAATCCCTGGATGGACTGAATTAGTAAATGATATATGGACTGTTTGACTATGCTATAACTCTTACTGGAATAAACTATTTAACTAGCACGGTGTATCTGTTTTACTGAGTGTAAGCTACAAAAACGTTTATCTCACATATTTTGCCTGCCTGCCTGACTGCCGTGCAGATTCTGCTAGGGTGTATCCCTAACAAGTCTCAACATTTTTTAATAAATAAAATAAAAATAAATCCTTTATTGTCATTGTATGTATATACACAGTATACACATACCATGAAAATCACATAACACCCAGAGACCAACACGCACACAAACATGACAGTCCACCAAACACACCTCCACCAGCCAAAAATTTCCCGCCGCCTAAAAACACACAAGCATCCACACAACAGAGCAAGGGTTACTGTCCAAAAGCTCACTGATGGTGGTCCTTCAGTCCATTATAGTTCTGGAATAAAAACTGTTCAGAAAACTCGTGCGGTCTGAGTTTTAATTGTTCTGCATCTTCTGCCACAAGGCAACAGTTCATGAAGATTGTAAGCAGCATCGGAAGAGTCTCTGAGAATGTTGTGCGACTTCCCCAAACACATATTGTGGTGAGCAAAACTGGATGCCGTATTCCAAGTGTGGCCTGACCAAGGCCTCATAAAGTGATATTAACACTTCTTGTGATCTTGATTCTATCCCCGTTTACACAACCAAGGATCATATTAGCTTTTTTTTGCTGCTGCTGCTGCTGCAGCACATAGCTGGCTCATATTTAAGTGACTGTCCAGAAGGATATAACAAATATAACAGATAATCAGAGTTGGAAGGGACCTTGTAGGTCATCTAGTCCAACACCCCGCCCAAGCGGGAGAACCTACACCATTTCTGACAAATGGCGGTCCAATCTCTTCTTGAAAGTCTCAAGTGATGAAGCTCCCATAACTTCTGAGGGCAACTTCTGTCCCATGGGTTAATTGTTCTCATTGTCAGAAAGTTTCTCCTTATTTCCAGGTTGAATCTCTCCTTGTTCAGCTTCCATCCATTATTCCTTGTCTGGCCTTTGGAAAATAGCTTCATCCCTTCCTCTTTGTGGCAGCCCCTCAAATATTGGAAGACTGTTATCCTGTCTCCCCTGGTCCTTCTCTTACCTAGACAAGATCCCTCTCACAGTCACTATTCTTGAGCTAAAATCTTTAAAAGCAGCAGATACAAAGAACTGGATGAGAATAAAGAAATGTCTCGAGGAGATTATTAAGCAAAAAATTGAGTGGAAACCAGAATTATTCATTAGGTATAATAAAGGACAATTGAAATAAAAAAATCAATATATCATACTCTATATAATGACAGCAGCCAGAATTGATTTTGCACAACATTGGAAACAGACCATACCCCTATAGAAAATATGGTGATTAAAAAAAAAGTGCTTGAATAAGCAGAGATAGATAAATTAACAATAAAGTTAAAAGACAAGGAGGAAACAATATAAGATTTGGGACATTATGGTATGAGTGACTAGAGGAGAAAGGTAAAGAATATGTATAAAAATTTCTGAAGAGTAGCAGGAAATGCATATATAAGGAATTATAAAAAGGTAAAGAATAGAATAGAATTCTTTATTGGGCCAGTGTGATTGGACACACAAGGAATTTGTCTTGGTGCAAATGCTCTCAATGTACATAAAAGAAAAGATACATTCGTCAAGAGTCAAGAATCATAAACACTTAAATATAACACTTACAACACTTAAATATAAATGTAAAAATATTAGAGAAATATACCAGGAATTGAAAATGAAAATGAAAGTATTACTATGTAAATAGGAAAGAAGCCAACTCTGAAGCACTGTCAAAAATGGAATTGTGGTGTAAAAGTTTGAAAAATGTGTAATAAAGAAATCAAAATAAAAAAATAAAAAAGCAGCAGATACGAAACGAAACCAAATTTCTTTAAAAAAAGGAAAGTATCCTGAATGCACTTTTGCAAACAGCCACATAAAACCGGATTGACACACACACAAAAAAAACCCCACACATAAAATACACAACAAACCTATGAAATATACTATCGTATATATATGCTAAAGGTTAGGAATTTATAGAATACTAGTTTTATTCCTCTCTCTCTTTGACTAAGCTGTATAAATGACTTATCTATAAAAAATACATAGTTATAATCCAATAGTAACAATAGATTATTATGTATAAAAAAAATTGTATTATTAATACAGTTATTCTACAAGGGATAGGAAGTAACTGCCATTTAATACTTCCTATGAGATATTTAAATCACTATCAAAATGTATTTGAGGAAAATACAATTAGTCTTACAGAATGTGTTTTGATGTTTATTTGTATGATTTTTTTTATTTTTTTACTCTTGTATATTTGTATATTTTAATCTTTTGTATTCAATAAAGTTTATTTAAAAAAAAAAATACACAACAGTCTGAAGTCAGCCACCAAAATAGCAATTGCAATAAAAGGGAAAGAAACCCTAATTTAGTTTTTTTTAAAAAAAGGTTCCTTGCAGAGATAGCTTTTCCTCAAGGAGGAAGAAGATATTTTGGGGAGGAGAGGGGGGATTTTTTTGCAAAAGACTTTAGCACCCCCTAACCCCCGGGATCCTACCCCTGCTGCCCCTGCTTGAAGGGTTGCACGGCTGTATGGATCTCATCATCATTATCATCATCCCCTCCTGGCTGGGGAGGATGGGTTTTGCAATGCAAAGCTGCTTAAAACTGCCCCTGACCAAAGGCAATGAGCTGTTTGAGGATTTGTGCATCCCCCAATAAGCATCATTTTTGCAAAGGACTGGGGTGTCGGGAGGGGGGGCAGAGGGAGAGATGCATTAAAAACAAAGATTTTGGGGTTGAAGAGCCTTAAAAATGAGGTTTTTTGGGGGGGAGAAAACGGGGTGTCTGTTATGGGTAGCCTTTTGCAAGAAGAAAGGCCCGGGGGATTTTTGGAGGGGATGAGGGGGGCGGAGGGGGCCTGAAAAAGAAAGCCACTGACCGATAATAGGCGGATTCCCCCAGGGGATCCCAATTGGCCGTGTAGCAATCCATTTGGGGCGAGCTGGAGGATCTGGGGCGCTCAGCTGCTCTCCCTAGGCGGCTTCCCGAAGCACTTCCGCCCTCACTTCCCGGCCTGGGTAAGCGGAAGGGAGGAAGCAGCGGTGGCCATGTTGACCGAGGGCAGCTCCAGCAAACACGGCTTGGCTCGCGGCTGCCCTCTAGAGGAAAGACGGCTGCTTTCCTGCCCGGAGGCGAAAAAAAAAGGCGAAGGATCCCTCGCAGTCCCCGATTTACGACCACCCATTGATTCCCAGCAGTTCTGTTGCTAAGTGAGACCTTGGTTGCTCAGTCAGTTTTCAATTTTTCAATTTCATGGTTGCACATGCTGTGCATTGACAATAAACGTTGGATGGATGGATGGATGGACTTTGACCTATTTTACAGCTTTCCTGGCCACCATCATTGAGTGAATCTCTGCCATCATTAAGTGAGTCACATGGTTGTTAAGTGAATTGAGTTTCCCCATCGACTTGGCTTGTCGGAAGGTCCCCCCCCCAAAAAAAGGGGGGGAAATCACATGACCCCAGGTATACTGTGGCCGTCATAACTTTTCCAACTTGACTGGCACTGTCTGAAACAGGAACAACAGTTTTGGCAAAATATTCATTTTTACTATCGAAATACATCCCAATAGTGGTAACTGCAATTTGGCCCAATTATCTAAATCTTTAACTATTTGCATTATTAACTTATCATAGTTATCTTTTTTAATCGATGAACTTCTAGCAGTCAACCAGATCCCTAAGTATTTTACTTTATTTACCACCTGCATACCTGATTTATTTGCTAGTTCTTCCTTCTGCTCCTTTGTACAGTTTTTTGTTAACACTTTTGTTTTTTCTTTGCTAATTTTTAACCCTGCCACCTTTCCATATTCTTCTATTTCTCTTAGTAGTATAGGGCTCGCTTCTCAGGGTTCTTCTAATATAAATGCCACATCATTGGCGAATGCCTGGAGTTTATATTCCTCTTTTTTAATTTTTAGTCCTCTAATCTCTTGTCTTTGCCTAATTTGTACTAAGAGAGTCTCTTCTGCCAATATATACAATAGAGGAGCTAGGGGGCAGCCTTGTCTTACTCCCTTATTTATCTTTATGGTACCTGTATTTTCCCCATTTATTAATATTTTTGCGGTTTGCATGTTATAAATTGCCTTAATAAACCCTATAAAATTTTCTCCAAATTTCATGCCTATCAGTTGTTTAATCAGGAAGTTCCGATTCAGGTTATCAAAAGCCTTCTGGGCGTCTAAAAATATCAATGCCATTGTCTTGGTTGAGTATACTTCATAATATTCTAATATATCCATAATGGTTCTTGTGTTTGTTTTTATTTGCCTATGGGGGAGGAAGCCATTCTGATCAGTGTGGATAATTCTACTTAATACTCTCTTTAATCTTTCCGCCAATATTGTAGCCATTATTTTGTAATCTACATTTAAAAGTGATATTGGTCTATAATTTTGAATTTGTTGTGGGTCTGATTGTTCGTTATAAATAAGGGTAATATATGCTTCCAACCATGATTTAGGGATGTTAGCATTCTCCAGGGCTTCATTGTACAAGTCCACCAATATCTCCTCTATTGTTTCCTGGAATTCCTTATAGAATTCCAAAGGAATTCCATCTGGGCCAGGGATCTTATTTGCTTTTTGTGTTCCGATTGCCTTCCTAATTTCTTCTATAGATATTTTATTATTCAAATTTTGTTTCTCTTCATCAATAATTTCGGGCAAGTTCTTTTCATTCAAATATTGATCAATAGATTCTTCTGGTATTTCTTCCTGTTTATACGATTTCATAAAAAACTCCTTAGCAATTTCTTTCTTTTTTAGGGTCTGCGTGCATAATTTCCCTTCCTGATCTTGGAGAGCTACGATCATTCTCTTTTCTTGTTCTTTTTTAATTTTATGGGCTAACCACCTCCTTGGCTTGAAGGCCGCTATTGAAGCATCCTGGTCTTCCATAACAGTGATAGCGCCCAGGAAGGCGAGGCGACGGCAGTGCTGCTTCCCTGGCCGGCAGGTCCGGCAGAGAGAGCCCGAAGCCACCCATCCTTTCCACCACTTGTCCAGCCCGTCCTCGTCCCCACACATCTCCAAATGCGCCAGCAGCTCCAAACGCTGCAGCGGCAGGGGCCTCGGGCAGAGGCGCTGACTCGGCAGGGCTCAGCTCAGAGGAGGACACAGCGCAGGCCGTCGCCTCGCCTCCCTGTCCACAGATGGTTTGGCGCTATCACTGCATCAAGCGGCCTCTCCCAGTGGCCCCTTCGGGTTCGGGCTGAAGGGACTTGGGAAGGAAGCCAAGCTCGGGTCGGCACAGCTCTTTCACTTGGCAGGTGGGCGCGTACCCGCGGCTCGCTTTCCCAGCTCTGCCCAGCCTGCATGGCTCTGGCACAGCTCTGGCGGGATGAGCGGAGGGCCCAGCAGAGAGGTGCTCACTGCCTTGGCGAGAGCTCCACCGCCAGGCAGGAGGGCCCGCCTGTGAGCTGCGCTAGGTGCCCTAGGAGAAGCTCTTCGCACTCTGCCCGGCACCAGGCAGGGATGGCGGCTGGGCGCTTCTCCTAGGGTGGGCCGAACCTGAGCTGCGGCCCCGGGAGATTCGCCACCCCACGTGGGGTTGGGCTGCCCTCTCCGGCAGGGGAGGCTTTGTTGTACCAGTAGTAGGGCATCATTTTTAAAAGAATTGGCTTTGCCTTCGAAGGTGAAGGGAAGGCAGCAACAGGAGCGCCTGAAGCCTAGTGTCTCCGCCGGGCTCCGGTTGCAGGGAGGAGCCCTGGCTGACCGCGTGTGGCTGTGACAAATGTCGCGGCATTGCTCTAAATGCTGCGGCAGCACAGAAGAAGGGAAAGCAACGGTGGCGGAAGGTCTCGCGATACGAAGTGCTCCACCAACGCCGAGATCAACATCCAAGCCATCGCCGCCTGCCCACCCGAGGATGCAAGGGGGGGGGAATTAAGTCACCCCCGAAAAGACAGCCTAGCCGTTTTTTCGGGGGTCAAAAAAAAAAAAATTAAGGCCCCGCCTTATTTTGTGAGAAACACAGTACTTTTCAGAGGTCCAATATTGTTCTATGTACAATCCTTGTTTTATTGATTGCATGTAATATTCTAATTTTCTGAGATTGTGGATTTGGGGTTTTCATGAGCTGTAAGCCATAATCATCACAATTATGACAAATCACGGCTTGAACGATCTTGCTTTGCATGTAATGAGTCTATCTCATATATTAGTTTCACTTTTTAAGTTGCATAACTGAAATAAATGAACTTTTGCACAATATTCTAATTTTTCAAGTTTCACCTGTATACCAACTCAACACCTGTCCTTCGCTACGAAACTGTGTAGTCGGGCTTAGTTTTTGGGGAGGAAAATAAGGGGGGTGGGGAATTCCTGCCTCTGCCTACCAGTATCCATTGGTATTCACCTGGCTAGCATCCTGTCAGTGTGTGAGAGACTTGAGGGCTGTTTGGAAACTGAAAGAGTATTTCCTATGTGAGCAAGAAGGAGACAGCAAGCAGCTTGGGCGTGGCTTAGCTCAACTGTTCTGTACTAAAGCTGCTTGGTGCTGCTGTGAAACTGACATGGAAACTCCTCTGCTTGTGTTTTGCATTTGGAAGAGATTTCTTTTCAGGTGGGGATGGACTCCTTAACATCAGAGCGTGTTAATAATAATAATAATATAGGAAATACTAATGCTCTGATGGTCATTTTGTAGAATCCTTCCTTAGCAATCATCTAGAAGTCAAGAGGAACATATGTGCCAAATTTCAAGTTTGTAGGCTTTATGATTGTGGAGATTTTGTGATGATGCATGGATGGTATTTCACTTATATATATATATATAGATAGATAGATAATAGATAATAATATATTTTCATTAGAAGGTAGGCTAAGAGGGAGAAATGAACAGAGTCATAATGCTGATTATTATTAGTATAAGATTAGAGAATTACTAGAAAGGTAACGAATATTGTAAAGGTTGATTGTAGTAGCACAGAGACATTTGTTGCCAGACAACACACTGTTTAAATGGAAGACGATGTTGGGAGGAAAATGCCTTCTGATGAAGAATAAATACAATAACGAAGCAGAGCTGCTGGAAAGAAATATTTTAATGACAAGAAACCAAGACGAGTGACATTCAGCAAAGTTTCTTGGCTAGAAAGACTGATATTCAAACTTGATTGTTATATACCCTTTGAGTTTTTTTGTCTAAAACTGGTTTTTGGTGATGTTTAATTCTAGTGTTTATTGATGGGATAATTTTCCCCATTCATCTTTGTCTGGAAGGAGGAAGATTAATCTCTGTTCCTGGTTGAGAAATCTAATTCCTGTTTCTATTTGTTCTGGATAATTGGTCTAACAAGAAACACTTACTATGTTTGCTCTTTTGCTGCATTCTAGTGCTAATTGTGTTTTTTTGTAGTTAGGTTTGTTCTGTACAGACATTTGCATACTCGAAATCCGGCAGCCCGGATTGGCTAAAGCGCACGGCCACCGGATTGGCTGAGTGCGCGGCACTGATTGGTCGTTTGGAATCGACCGCGATTGGCTGAGCCGATCGCGGGCGATTCAAAACGACCCGATTGGCCGCAGCACTCGGCAGAAAGTGCTTTTAAGCCGCGTTTCTTCCCCACTTTCCCCACTTGTGTTTTACCCTAATAAATGAGCTGAACCAAGTCACTGACTCGCGTCCTTTGTTCGTATGAGATATACGACACTGGCGACGAAGGTGGGATCTTAAAACAAGTCCCACACCGCACGTGGCCCACGGAACCGCAACCAGCAGCATGGCCAGCGGCAACGTGCCACCCGCTCCCTTCAACCAAGCTACGGAAGATTGGGAATCGTACATAGACCGATTCCTCATGTTCCTGGAGAGTAGCAACCTCAAGGACGCGAACGGGCAGAGGAAAAGGGCCGTCTTCCTCACACACTGCGGGCCCGCAGTGTTTAAAATGGCAAAAGCCCTCGCCAAGCCGCTCGACGTAAAGGCCATGGACTGGGCTGATCTCGAACCGCTGCTGAGGAGCCACTACGCACCCGCCGTGCCCACCCTCATCCACCGGCACGAATTCTACCGCCGCGATCAGAAGCAAGGGGAGAGCGTCAGCAACTTTGTGGCCGACCTCAGAGACCTCGGGGGCCTGTGCGGGTTCACCGATCTCGATGAAGCCCTGCGGGACCGCGTCGTCCTCGGCCTCCGGGACCCCGTCCTGCAGAGCCGGATCATGGCAAAGGGTGACATCTCCCTCGCCGACGCCCTTGCCGAAGCCACCGCAGCAGAAGCGACCCGGAAATCAGCGGCCCAATTGCGGCAAGCCGGCACCGCAGAGCGACCCGCCATGACCGAAGCGACCGCAACCCCCGAGAACCAGTCCGGATTCGACCATCGAGCAACCGCCTCCACACATCACGGCGATCTCGAATCCCCCTCCGACTCAGAAGATGACGAGGAGGACATCCACCGACTGCAGACGGGACGCGACCGGCGCGAACAACGGAACCGAAAATCAAAGTTCCAATGCGCCGGCTGCGGCGGCGAACACCCGCGGTCGGAATGCCGGTTCTTTGATGCCATATGCCGGCATTGCGACAAGCGGGGCCACATCGCCAAGGTCTGCCGTTTCAAACGGAACCACAGCCCCCGCCGCCGAGACGGCAGCCCACGGAGGCGCGACAATACCAGACGCGACAACACCCCCCCCCAAGGAACCGCGACCGGGATAGCGAGAGCCGTTGGAGCCGGGAAGCGAGGAGCCGCCGTTTCAACGAAAACCGCCAGCGCGAGGAAACGCACCAGACGGTTATCGTTGGCCATTCCTCCAACTGGGATGGCCGGAAGGTCCACGTGGAGGTCGCCATCGAAGACCGCCCCTGCAAAATGGAAGTCGACTCCGGATCTTACCTATCCATGGTCGCGTGGCGGGAAATTAAGCGGCTAGTACCCTCCATGAAACGGCACGAGCTGGAGAGCCAGAAGCTCATCCTCAAAGACTACCAGGGGAATCGCATCCCCGTGGTGGGGACCGGGCACTTCAAGGTCACATTTAAAGGGCACACCGAAATACTACCCCTAACCATCGTCGAACGAGACCGCCCCAGCCTCCTGGGACTTCAATGGTTCGCGCCGTTGGGACTAGAAGTGACCGGCACCAACCACGTTGCCGAGGCGGACTGGGAGGAGCAGCTCGTGCGCGAGTTCCAAGAGGTCTTCGACGGAAACCTAGGCAAGTACCGGGGGCCCCCAATATCATTCAGCCTTGACCCCACCATTGCCCCTATCCGCCTCAAACCCCGGCGAGTGCCTTTTGCCCTCCGCCCCAAAATCGATGAGCAACTAAATAAGCTCATCGAGCAGGGAGTCCTCGAGCCAACGGACCATGCCCGATGGGAGACCCCTATAGTCACCCCGATAAAGCCAGATGGGTTGGTGAGA
Organism: Pseudonaja textilis; assembly: GCF_900518735.1. Next base: position 2,393 of record NW_020770946.1, on the reverse strand, counting down.
ATCTGCGGGGACTATAAGGCCACCCTGAACCGTGCGCTACAACAAAGCGCCTACCCCGTCCCAGTAGTGCAACACCTTCTACACTCACTGGGGGGGGGCAGGGTTTTCGCCAAACTCGACCTGGCCCAAGCCTATCAGCAACTGCCGGTCGACGAGGAAACCGCAGAAGCGCAGACTATAGTCACACACCGAGGGGCATTCCGCTGCAAGAGGCTCCAATTCGGAGTCAGTGTAGCCCCGGGGGTATTTCAAAGCCTAATGGAGAGGCTCCTCCGGGGCATAAAAGGGGTAGTACCCTATTTTGACGACGTGCTGGTAGCCGCGGCCGACCAGAAACAATTGGAGGGCCGCCTAAGGGAAGTACTGCAAAGATTCCAAAGTGCAGGACTAAAAGTTAAGAGGGAGAAATGCCAACTGCGCACGGCACGGGTCGAATTCCTGGGGTACCTACTAGACCAGCACGGAATCCACCCCACCGAGGGCAAAATAAAAGCCGTCAAAGAAGCCCCGAAACCCAGAAACAAAACTGAGTTACAAGCATTCCTGGGGTTGATTAATTTCTACAATGTTTTCCTGCCCCAAAAGGCGACCGTGGCGGAACCGTTGCATAGGCTGCTCGACAAGGCAGCCACCTGGACGTGGGGGAGACGAGAAGAGGACGCTTTCAACAAAACCAAGGACCTTCTCACATCAGACGCTGTCCTCATCCAGTACAGCGAGACACTCCCCATCACGGTAACGTGCGACGCATCACCCTTCGGCGTAGGGGCCGTCCTCAGCCACACCCTCGCCGACCGTAAAGAAGTACCCATCGCCTTTTTCTCAAGGACCCTTTCAAAACCCGAAAGAAACTACAGCCAATTGGACAAAGAGGCTCTAGCAATCGTCGCAGCCGTAAAGAAATTCCACGAATACCTTTACGGCAGGACCTTCTCCATAATCACGGACCACAAACCGCTGCTGGGAATACTGGCAGGAGACCGGGCCACCCCAATCATACTCTCCCCAAGGATGACAAGGTGGTCCGAATTTCTCGCCGCCTACAATTACCGGCTAATCCACCGCCCCGGTAAGTCAATCCCGCACGCGGATGCCCTCAGCCGCACACCATTGCCCACCCTGGACGCTGACCCAGCACCCACCACATCCACCCTGAGCATCGAGACCTTACCCAACCTACCCGTGACCGCGTCAGACATTGCCCTAGCAACCAATAAAGACAAACGCCTGGCGCAGGTCCTAAGATGGGTGGGAAAAGGGTGGCCGGAGAAGGACGTGGACAACGAGTTCAAAGCTTACCGGAACCGACAAACTGAGCTATCAACGCAGAAAGGCTGTCTACTGTGGGGGGACAGAGTCATAGTCCCAGAAAAATTGCAAAAAGAAGTCCTGAGCATGCTGCACAAAGGGCACCCCGGCATCGTTAGGACAAAAGCCCTGGCCAGAAGTCACGCCTGGTGGCCAGGGATGGACAAGAAGATCGAAGCCTGGGTGGCCTCCTGCAAACAGTGCCAGGAATCAAGACCAAACCCCCCCGCTGCCCCGATCCTGGAATGGGAAACCCCTCGGGGGCCATGGTCCCGGATCCACGTAGATTTCGCGGGACCAACCAGAGGACACACCTTCCTGGTAACCGTAGACGCTTACTCCAACTGGCTGGAGGTAAGCAACATGAAGACAACTACCACAGACGCCGTCATCAGAGAACTCAGCAAGCTCTTCACAACCCACGGCCTTCCCGATGTCATCGTGTCAGACAACGGCCCCCAGTTCACCGCGCTACCCTTCGAGAAATTCTTGGCAGAACGAGGGATCCGACACGCATTAACGGCACCGGCTCACCCGGCGGCGAACGGAAGGGCGGAGAAAATGGTCCAATTCACAAAAAAGACCATCCAAAAAATCGAAACCGGGGACATACAAGACAAAATAAACCGGATGCTACTAATTCAGCACATAACCCCGAGCACTACGATGAACAAGAGCCCAGCGGAGCTACTAATGGGGAGGAAATTGCGATCACCGCTTGACCGCTTGCACCCCACATACAACCCAGAAAGACCCCCTGACTCCACCAGCAAACGCAGAACATTCGCACCGGGAGACAGGGTCTACGCAAAAAACCTTACCGGGGACCCCCTCTGGATACCGGCAACGATCACCCAAGCAACAGGCCCACACTCGTACCGCCTTCAAACTACCGACGGACGAGCGTGGAAACGCCACATCGACCAATTGAGATCAAGAACCACCGCGGGAAATACAACCGACACGCAAACACCAGACACTGAAAGGAACCGGCAAAACACCAACCAAGAGGGGAGGGAAGGCCCCAAAGAACAAAAAGAACAAACCCACCCAAAAAGAAACCAGCAGTACTCACCACCTGAAGA
>NW_020770945.1:0-17121 GCF_900518735.1 Pseudonaja textilis | reverse complement strand
TAACTGTCCCCAACCTCCCCTGTCCCTCGTGGGCAGGGCCTTGCTTTGCAAGCTGAGGGCAACCATCATATGCACTATGGAGGGGCTCCACTTAGACATCCCAGTCAAACATATACCCCTCACCACAATAGGTCCAATTGAGAGAGACACCCATCTGCCCACAGACCCCAGATGCCTACTGGCCTCTCCATGGGGACGGGATCCCACTGAAGTAGGATTGCTACCCAAGTTACAATTCAAGGAAAGACAGGGCCACCAACCTCCATTCCCCAATACAGAATACAGTCAAAAGCAATAGAGTCCATGCAGAAGTTAATAAAAGCATGCCTCGAACAGGGGGTACTGCACAAATGCACCTCCCCCTGCAACACCCCAATCTTCCCAGTCCCAAAACCCAAACTAGAAGGAAAACCTAGTTACTGTTTTGCACACTACATGAAAACCGTCAATAATCACGTGGTGCCAAGCGCACCTGTACTACCCAACCCAGCCCCCATAATTGCGGAAGGGCCAGTGTCAGCCACCCACTCCACAGTCAGGAGTCTTTGCACAGCCTCCTTTAGCATCCTTCTTTAGAGCCTGCTTCACAGGACCGCTTTGCTTTGAGGTGGGATAAAGACATACAGATTCACCCACCCTGTTCCTCAAAAACTTAAAGGCAGACCTCGCTTCTACCTCACTGCCACACAACCCCAATGTTTTTGCATAAATTGCTGGTCAATTTGAGTGAGCTTCCTGACAATAATTGATTTAGGATCTATGACTCATTACTCGTTGGTTGTATGGGCCAAGGTCCAGGAGGCTCTGAGTTCTAATCCTCCCTCAGGCAGAAAAACTTCCTGGGGGACTTTGAGCGGATCACCAGGAGACCTTTGAATTTCAGTCCCACCTTAGTTCTTATTGAATTGGGGTGGGAAAGTTGGAAACATTTTCTCAGATTAATGTAAGATACTAAAATTGGAGATACCTAGAGTGTGAGATGGCTGAGTGTCCAATATTGTGTGTTGTGATGGAGGAAAGGGAAATTGTGGGATAAATGCAGTGGTGGGGTTCAAATTCTTTTACTACCGTGGCGTGGCTTGGTGGGCGTGGCAGGGGAAAGTTACTTCAAAATCGCATTCCCTCCCCACCCCACTAGCCTGCTTTCCAGCTCCATTCTCCTGTGCATGGCAACCAAAGGAGATCCAGCTGATCACCTGGGACTCAGAGAAGAGATGGGGGCAAGGCCAGTCAGAGGCAGTATTTGCCAGTTCTCCAAACCACTCAAAATTTCCATTACCGGTTCTCTAGAACTGGTCAGAACCTACTGAATTCCACCTCTGGATAAACACCTCTTCCATGTGGCACAAAGCCACAAGTCTCTGCCTTCTTCTACTGCTTGTGGGAGAACCAGAGGGATTTGTGTGAATCTTAGACTGACCTTCTTCTGATCCAACAGAGCTTTTATTATCTCCTTAAAATGGAATTTGCAGAGGGATCCTATTCGAAGTTTATGAGACATCAGAATTGATTCCCAATTGATCAGCAATCTCTGTGGTTGGAGAGCAGAGCAACTTCCATGGGTGCCTCTTCCTAGAAACCTAGAAGTCCCCCCAATTATTCAGTCCCTTCTGGAACCTGGATAAACATTATGTAGCATTAAAGGTTTGTAACCCGGTCAATGATGCGGCTGCCTTGAGACAAGATCCCTGCAACCTCCTCCTGGGAAGAGTCCAAAGGTCCCCTTTCTCTGGACATCTTCCCCAGCCCTTCACAGACAAGACAAGCTTGGAAGAGGAGCAGAGAAATGCTTTAGGTACAAATTGTAGAGTGGAAAATTAAAGGGCCTGAAAACTGCTATTTTATTTCTCTGGTTGATGAAAAATATATATATATACAGTGGAAATTTCTTTACACTCTTTACACACTTCTTTTTTTATTTCCTTTTTTTGCTGTGAAGTACATACCAAAATAAAAACAATCCCAAACTGAAATCCCAGACAGCTCTTCTGCTGAGTTCTTTTTGCAAAGGAGGTTTTATCAGGAAATCAAGAAAGACTCATATAAGAGGGATGAAAATTTCACTGCTCAGCTGAGATCCAGTCAAACATGGCATTTCACATCATTCTGGCATTTTTAGGGAGAGGATCATGCAACCAGGCTGGTGTTTGGTTCCCACAGTTTCCTCCTAACCTCTTTTTCTGCTCAGTCACTGACCACCCACCCACATGTTTAGCTGCTGTAAGTAGGAACAAGTGCATCAATTGTTTTTATAAGGTGTCATGTTCAATAGCTGTTGCTGAACAGCTGAAGTCCTCTGAATTTTACAGAAGTCTCTTTTGCAATATTTATTGAAAGGGGAGGGAACTGCAAGAATTCCAGTTGTTCAACAATTCCCCATTTTGAAACATATAGATATCATTTTCTTTGACTCCTGCATACTATCAAAATGGAAATCAAATAAAAGAAACATTAACAATTCTTCCATTATCATAATGATGTTATATCCCATGTTTTTACATTTCTTATGGCTGCGAGATGTTCCTTTGTGTGGCACTTGGGGATGAAGATGCAGAACCTGTCATTTCTCAAAGCCTCTGGACTCCAGTCTCCACCTGCCCTGAGTATCAGGCAAAAGAATTGGCTGTTTGGGGTATCACCCAATTAGGGGAGAGGGGAAGATGCAGGATCTCATAGAAAACCCCCTTCACAGGAAAGGGCAGCTGTGAGAAATTATGCCCACTGGGTCTCTTGGGATGGCAACATCGAAGCAAGAGAGGCTTCAGGGACACCCTCGACCTGGCTTGGTGCAAAGGGCAATGCTTCTCATGGAGATGACCAAACAGCACAGTGGGAGCATGGTCCTTCCAGCTAGCCTCCTTTCCTACTCACTCTTTCTCAACATATGTACAGTTTCAGCCACTGTCAATTGGAATAACTGCTGAAATTATTTTTATAAGGTGTCCGGTTCATTGGTGACTGCTACATATTAAATGCCTCTGAGTGACTTTCACAGAGTTCTCTTTAGCTAGATTTATTGGAATGAATAGAGAAATACAAGAAATCCAATCATTCAACCATTTCCTATTTGAAAATATATACATATATGGTTTTCTTGGATTCCTGCATACCATCAAAGTGTAAATAATTTATGTCTCCTTTCAAATAAAAAGATAAAATGGAGTCAGCCAGTTTAACTGAAGAAACAATGCAATTGTTTAAAGGGATGCTGTCAATGTGTGCTCCTTTCAAAATCCAAGAAAGAAATACCCAGACTCCATGGATCAGAGCAAAGTTATTCTTTTACTGGAGAATGAAAAGGAAGCTACAAATGGAATTCCGAAACTGAGAATTTGGCGTGCAGATCACACATACAAAGAAATGGAATTGTTCCCACCCCCCGAAATCCAGAAGTCTCTTCCAATTAAAAGTTCTGAATATGGTTATGTGGACATCTTCAGGTGGTGATGAGGCCTCTGTCCATTGACCTTGACATATTTTGATAAGACTTCGCAGCTGCACAAAAAGGGATAGAGGCTAGCAAGGAAATGGAAAGTTGAAAAGAAGAAATCATACACCCCCTCCCTTTTCTGCCCACAGTAAAGGAATGCAAAACACCTCCAGCTCTCTTCCCCCCCCACAATTACCCCTCCCCCCGTTGCTAATGACAGCCAAAAGAATTAAGCCTAGCAATAGAGAAGATATGGGAGAAATAAATGAGATAGATAGTAGTTAGGGTACCCGAAGAGATCTTGAGGCTGACATTCGGACCCCCCTAGAAAAAGGACATTAGTCCCTGTAAGAGAGAATAAAAAGATTCGTTAAGCATTGCATACATTTCTATGGTTTATCAGGATACTTAGCATAAAATTTCTTTAGCAGTTCAGGGGCCCTAATGTCTTTTTCGTTCACCCACTCAGCATGAGATAGGGGAAAATGTTTCCAGGCTACAAGATATTGTAGACGACCCCTCCATTTCCGAGAGTCCAAAATCTCTTTAATCTCGAAATGTTGTTCACCCTCAATCAACAATGGGACGGGGAGATCAGTCTGGGTCGGTCTCAATGTACAGGTATGTTCGGGTTTCAGCAGGCTAACATAGAAAAATGGATGAATGTGATGAAGAGTTTTTGGTAGAGTCAATTGAACCGTCACAGGATTCACAATTCGCTCGATAGGGAAAGGCCCCACGTACTTAGGACCTAACTTTTTTGATTTCTGAGTGGTTTGCAGATATTTGGTTGAGAGGAATACTTTGTCGCCTACTTGATATGACTTTTGAGGGGCTCTCTTCTTGTCTGCAAACTTCTTATGGGATTGATGCGCCTCGTCCAGAGCTTTACGAGCGACTGGTCAATTGAGTTGAAGTTGAGATATCCAGTCATCCAATGACTGGATATTGGGTTTCTCGCGAGGGAGTTCAGGTATGGGTACAAAATCTTGTCCCATGGCCACTTTGAAAGGGGTAAAACCAGTACTGCTGTGAATAGAATTGTTATACGCCACCTCTGCAAAAGGTAGTAGATCCACCTAGTTGTCTTGCTGATAATTTATGTAACACCGGAGATATTGCTCTAACACCCCGTTAGTTCTCTCACAGGCCCCATTAGTTTGGGGGTGGTGGGCGGAGCTTAAACCATGGGTGGAGCCTATTAACTTCAAAAATTCCCTCCAGAAGTTCGAAGTAAATTGAACCCCTCGATCTGATATTACACGTTCAGGAACACCATGCAGTCTGTAGACATGTATCATGAACAGTTTGGCTAACGACTTCGCCGAGGGAATCTTGGAGCAAGGTATGAAATGTGCTTGTTTGGAAAACAAGTCGGTCACCACCCAGATGACTGTGTGCCCAGCACTCTCAGGTAAATCTACTATAAAGTCCATAGAGATTTCCTTCCAAGGGGCAGTTGGTCTGGCCACATTCTGCAACAGACCTGGCGGCTTACCAGGAGGTCTCTTGGCTGAGGCGCAGACTGGGCAGCTTGCTACATAAGTTTCAATGTCTTTTTTCAAGGAGGGCCACCAGAACTGCCGTTTCACCAGGTGTAAGGTCTTCACGAAACCAAAGTGACCCACTGCCTTGGAGTCATGAGTCTGTTGTAATACTTGGCTCCTCAATGTTTTTGATACATACAGCTTCGCTCCCATCCAGGCTAACCCATCTCTAACGATGCAGTTATTCACATTTGCCTGGAACCACTCATCTGTTTTCAGAGCTTCTTTAAATTGTTCGATCAAATCATTGGACAGATCTGCCTCTTGTTTCTTTTTTTGCGCTCTGGTGACCACTGGTGCCACCAGCTGTGTGGTGAGCACAATCAGACTTATCACTTCTTTTCGAACACTGTTGTATTGTGGCATCCTAGATAAAGCATCCGCCATAAAATTCTTTCCTCCTGGGATGTATTTCAGAAAGAAATTGAATCGTTTGAAGTACTGGGCCCACCTAACTTGCTTAGGAGATAATTTCCGAGGCGTTTTTAAGGCCTCCAGATTTTTATGATCAGTCCAAACCTCAAATGGGTGCCTTGAGCCTTCCAGAAAATGCCTCCAGGTCATTAGGGCCCAACAGACTGCAAAAGCTTCTTTCTCCCAGACGGCCCATCTATGTTCAGTGTCAGTTAATTTACGGGAGGTGTAGGCATACGGTTGTAGTGTCCCCTTCTCATATAACTGAAGTAAGACCACTCCTACCGCCACATCGCTCGCATCTGCTTGGATCACGAAGGGGACATCCATGTCTGGATGCTTTAGTACTGGTTCTGCAGCAAATAGTCTTTTTAGCTTCTCAAAAGTGGCTTGGCACTCCATGGACCAATTCAACGGCTGGCTGGGCTTTGGCTTCGCTTCTCCCTTTGTTTTTAGGAGGTTGGTGATAGGCATGGCTATTTTAGCAAAACATGGGATGAATTGCCGGTAAAAATTGGCAAATCCAAGGAAACTTTGAAGTTGTTTTCGGGTTCTTGGTGGGGCCCAATCCAATACGGCTCATACCTTCTCCGGGTCCATCTCGAGACCCTCGGGTGAGATACGATATCCCAGGTAGTCGATTTTTTTTCGAGGGAACTCACATTTGGACAATTTGGCGTACAATTTGGCAGCCCGCAGTTTGTGCAACACGGACCATACCAGTTTCACATGTTGGTCTCTAGACTCTGTGTAGATAAGGATATTGTACAGGTAGACCAAAACCCCCTTGTATAAATGTTCGTGGAGCACCTGGTTGATCATTTGCATGAAAACGGCTGGTGCCCCCTGTAGGCCAAACGGGAGAACATTGAACTGGAAGCAACCCATCGGGCAGTTGAATGCAGTTTTCCACTCGTCCCCCTCTTTAATTCGGATTCGGTAGTAAGCTTCCCTCAAGTCCAGTTTCGTGAAGATCTTCCCCTTGGCCAGGTGGGCTAACATGTCCTTCATTAGAGGAAGGGGGTACACGTTCTCCACGGACACCACGTTCAAATTTCGATAGTCCACCACCAAGCACTTGGAGCCATCTTCCTTCTCACGGAACATCACAGGGGCTGCCACTCGAGGTCTGGCAGGTTGGATGAAACCTCGTTTCAAGTTCTTGTCGATAAACGATCTCAATTCCTCCAATTGAGAGGAATTGGGGTCATCGAATACATCTTTGGTTTCGGGAGCGTCACCCCCGGTAGAAATTCAATGCTGCAATTGGTTGACCGATGGGGAGGGAGCTCATCGGAGGCCTCTTCGCTAAACACCTTTTTTAGGTCCCAGTACTCTTTCAGGATTTTCTCCTCCCCTTCAATGCGCTCAGCCCCTGTGGAAGCTGTCTCAGCAGGGCTTTGGGGCTTTGGATGGGGATTCTCCCCAGTTCCCGGGGGGTTGCTCCTCCCTTTCCGGAGGTCAGTCAGTATGAATCCGTATCCACCCCTCTCTCCAGTTCACTTGGGGATTCCATTTCTGAAACCAGGGCAATCCCAAGATTAGGGACTGTTCCATCCCGGGAGCCACAATAAAACACAGGGTCTCGCTGTGGGTTCCCATGGTCATCTCTAGGGGTTCCGTTATAAAACGTGCAGGGCAACCTCCCGCCTCAGACCCATCCAATTGGCAAAAGGATATGGGCGTTCTCAAATTTCTCAGTCCGATGCCCATGCCCTTAACTACTTTCATGCTAATTAGGCACCTCGTGCACCCCGAGTCCAAAAAGGCCAGCATTTCCCCCTCGGTCCCCGAGGTGGGCACCCTTAACTTAATTGGGATGGTAAGGGGGCCCTGGTTAGGACTTACCGGGATGTCATCTTCCGAGTTGGTCTCACTCTCGTCGGGAGGAGTTGGAGGTCCCAGCTCTTTTTCCGCTGGGGGAGCGACTTCTACAACCTCCCCTATCTTTAGATCGGTTTCGCGAGGCCTGGTTGGGGAGGATTCGGGCTTCCTTCCTGGGCCTCGTCCTTTCTTTGGATCTGGTTTGACTCGACAATCCGCAATCCAGTGGCCCTCCTTCCCACAACGAAAACAGGCAGTGGATTTGGCCCTTGCCGTCATCCCTCCCTTTCGGGGTTTAGGGGTCTCTCGGAGCCGGGGAGGGAGCAGGTTGCTCCATGCGGAGCCTCCTCTGCGTCTGCTTCGGGCTAGATCTATTTCCACTTCTTTCACTAGCAGGTACCACAACTGCAAGTCATGTGGATCCCTTCTGGAAATGCACATGTGGTATACCTCTTCATTTAGGCCATCTTTGTAGGCTTCTATTAGAGCCTCCTGGGACCAGCCTCGGATGCGGTATGCCAGCTGTCTGAACTCTCGGGTGTAGTCAGCCACAGATCTCCCCCCTTGGGTTATGGTTTTCATTCTGATCCTGGCCCTTCCCTCCGCCAGAGGGTCTTCAAACCTCCTCCTCAAAGCAGTCATGAAAACATCGAGGCTTCGCAGTTGGGGGGAGTTATCATTATACAAAGTCACCACCCAGTCTGCTGCCAACCCCTCCAGGGTCCTGGTAACACATCTTCCTTTGGCTGCTTCAGAGGTAAACTCCCTTTCATATTCTGCCATATAGTTTCTGACCTGTACCAGGAAAAATCCCAAATCCTTGGGATTTCCTCCAAACTTCACATCTAAGGGGGGCAGGGGGCATCTTCTAGGCGTTACACCCGTTGCTGGGACTCCCCGGGCGGCAGCTGGTTGTTGCGCTGGTGTGGGCTGGGCTAGGGGGGGGTGGCAGCCCGACTTTCCCAGGCTGAACTCGCTCTCCCTTCCCCCTCATATGTTGGAGCCCTGCCGGGTTTCTCAGAAGCATCCATAAAGCATTTCCCGGCTTGATCCATCTCCTCCCCCTCTTGCCACAGCCTTTCCCTCGCACCTCTTCGACTTACAGTGATTCCAGGGGGGGGGCTCTTCCGGATCTCTCCATCCAACTCCTAATGACCACCTGGGCATCTCAGCTGGGGTTTCTTCCAGAGTAAGGCCGGCGAATAAGTCGGCAGCTGGCATCTCTGGTAACAGCATTGGCTGCCCCCCCCCCCCCCGCAGCTCCCTGCTCATCTTCATCACTGGCTGGAGATGACATGATGTGAAAACCCCTCGGAAGAAAAATTGGTGTTTTCTCCGGGTGGGCTGATGGTGAGTTTCGGAATAATGTCAGTGTGTGCTCCTTTCAAAATCCAAGAAAGAAATACCCAGACTCCATGGATCAGAGCAAAGTTATTCTTTTATTGGAAATTAAAGAGGAAGCTACAGATGGAATTCCGAAACTGAGAATTTGGCGCGCAGATCACATATACGAAGGAATGGAATTGTTCCCAACCCCCAAAGTCCAGAAGTCTCTTCCAATTAAAAGTTCTGAATATGATCATGTGGGCATCTTCAGGTGGTGATGAGGCCTCTGTCTGTTGACCTTGACATATTTTGATAAGACTTCGCAGCTGCACAAAAAGGGATAGAAGCTAGCAAGGAAATGGAAAGTTGAAAAGAAGAAATCATGCACCCCCTCCTTTTGCTTACCCACAGTAAAGGAACGCAAAACACCTCCAGCTGTCTTCCCCCCACAATTACCCCTCCCCCCCTGTTGGTAATGACAGCTGAAAGAATTAAGCCTAGCAGTAGAGAAGATAAAGTAGATAGGATATGGGATATGGGAGAGATAAATGAGATAGATAGTAGTTAGGGTACCTGAAGAGATCTTGAGGCTGACACCCTCCAATATTCTCCAGTCATCTCTCTCCTCCCCAGCTCTGGTTAATAAGACCCAAATCATTGTTACTGTCGGCCTTTTGAGATTTCTGGCTATCTTTACAGAAGAAAAAGGAAGAGGCAATGAGTGGCAAGTGGCTTCGTCCAGAAACTCCTGGGCCCAGCCGAGATATTCTGAGATATTCTGATATCTCCTGTCTCCTCACCCTTCCCAGATACATGGACACCCACAAGAGAACCACCCACAGCCAAAGATAAGACATTGCAGCCACGCAGGTGAGTGGTTATCAGGCCCGGCACAGATTGGACCTTCAGGAAAGAAAGACTCTTCTCCATTTGCAGTCGAACTGCATCTATTAAAAGATATGCTTTCACTAAAGCCAAGCGGTCACAGCGAAAGCAAAGCTAGATCTGAGGATTCCTGCATAAAACCCGGTAATCTTCCCTTTTTTCTCTCTGTCCATCTACAATCATGTCCCCTGAAGGCCAATCATGCAGATAAGGAAGAAAAGTATTTATTTAAAAATATTTTAGGGAGGAAGCACAGGAATCCCATCTCTTTGCTCACTCATGCCAGACCAACGCAACACTCTTGTATCATAACAATCAAACATCTGCATCCAGTGGCTACACCATTATGTCTCCTTGCTGAATGGGTGTTGCCCACCATGAAACTGGGATGAAAAGGGCAGAGTTGGACCATGAAAATTAAGCAAATGAACTTGGATTGTTCTTGGTATAAACAAGTGATGGATTTCTCCAAGAAGTTCTAACTTTGTGGTCTTTGGAGCCAACCAAGGAATAAGGCAGAAAGACAACAGGCAGCTGAAAGAAAAAAAGCAAAAGGGCCTAAAATGGCAAAGTGACGATGCGTGAGATTTACTATGTGTTAAACTTACTGCACATTCCAGAAAGATAAAATATGAGTGGACCGATGATAAGATAGATGTCCATGCTTTAAACATAGAAAAACAAGGCTTTCTGTATATCTCGATGTCCTTCGGGTGTTGTGAGGGTCAGATAGGGCTCACTGTTTAGGAGCAGACTGAGCTCACTTTCAAAGGTTTCCCTAAAACTTGCGTGTTGTCAATATACACAGCAAACACACCCTCAGAATATGTCCCCTTCCCAAGAATGGGGACAGAACCACCGTGGTGCACTCAAAATAGAAAGGGATGAGGATACGTTTTAGGATGGGAGACTTCTCCTGTGGCCCCTGGACCTAAACCCAAGACAATGTTTCAGAGATTCCTTAGCTCAGGTGTTGTACAAAGAAAAGCAGGGGCAGTTGGGCCTAAAGAAGGTGCCTCCTGTAAAATGGCGTTTCCAGAACCTTCCATCTCGGCCTTCATTCCTCAAATGAAACAATAGCATTGTTTATGGAGCCTACCCATCTTCTGGGATACGCACAGCCTAGTTTTTTGCATGAGTTGCCAGTCAATTTGAGTGACATTCCTGACAATAATTGATTTAGGACTTGTTGGTTGTATTGGCCAATGTTCGGGAGGCTTTGAGTTCTAATCCTCCCTCAGGCAGGAAAACTTCCTGGGGGACTTTGAGTGGATCACCAGGAGACTTTTGAATTCCGGTCCTACCTTAGTTCTTATTGAATTTGGGGTGGTAAATTTGGAAACATTTTTTCAGATTAATGTGAGATACTAAAATTGGAGATACCTAGAGTGTGAGATGGCTGAGTGTCCAATATTGTGGGTAGTGATGGAGGAAAGTGAAATTGTGGGATAATCGCTGTGGTGGGGATCAATTTTTTTTACTACCGGTTCTGTGGGCATGGGTTTGTGGGTGGGGCTTGGGCGTGGCTTGGTGGGTGTGGCAGTGGAAAGTTACTTCAAAAGCCCATTCCTTCCTCTCCCGACTAACCTGCTTTCCAGCTCCGTTCTCCTGTGCAGGGCAACCAATCCAGCCAATCAGCTGGGACTCAGTGGAAGGCAGAGAAGAGATGGGGGCAAGGCCAGTCATAGGTGGTATTTGCCAGTTCTCCGAACCACTCAAAATATCCACTACCAGTTCTCCACAATTAATCAAAACCTACTGAATTCCACCTCTGGATAAACCCCTCTTCCATGTGGCACAAAGACACAAGTCTCTGCCTTCTTCTACAGCTTCTGCGAGAACCAGAGGGATTTGTGTGAATCTTAGACTGACCTTCTTCTGATCCAACAGAACTTTTCTTATCTCCTTAAAATGGAATTTACAAAGGGATCCTATTCGCAGTTAGGAGCCATTATGAGACATAAAAATTGATTCCCAATTGATCAGCGATCTCTGTGTTTGGAGAGCAGAGCAGCTTCCATGGGTGCCTCTTCCTAGAAACCTAGAAGTCCTCTCCCCACTTATTCACCACCTTCTTGGACCTGGATGAACCTTATGCAGCATTGGAGGTTTGTGACCTGGTCAATGATGCGGCTGCCTTGAGACAAGATCCCTGTCTCCTCCTGGGAAAAGTCCCAAGGTCCCCTTTCTCTGGACATCTTCTCCAGCCCTTCACAGATGAGACAGGCTTGGAGGAGAAGCAGAGAAATGCTTCAGGTACAAATTGTAGAGTGGAAAATTAAAGGGCTTGAAAACAGCTATTTTATTTCTCTGGTTGTTGAAAGAAAAAAATATCCAATGGAAATTTCTTTACAAACTTAATTGTTTTATTTACTTTTTTTTTTGCTGTAAAATACATACAATCCCAAACTGAAATCCCAGACAGCTGTTCTGCTGAATTCTTTCTGCAAAGGAGGTTTTATCAGGAAATCAAGAAAGACTCATATAAGAGGGATGAAAATTTCCCTCCTCAGCTGGGAGCCAGTCAAGCATGGCATTTCACATCATTCTGGCATTTTTAGGGAGAGGATCAGGCAACCAGGCTGCTGTTTGATTCCCACAGCTTCGTCCTGACCTCTTTTCCTACTCATTCTCTCACACCCACCCACATATTTAGCTGCTGTCAGTAGGAAAAAGTGAAACAATCGTTTTTTTATAAGGTGTCGTGTTCAGTAGCTGTTGCTGAACAGCTGAATTCCTCTGAATTTTACAGCGGTCTCTTTAGCAGTGTTTATTGAGATGGGAGGGAACTGCAAGAATTCCAGTCGTTCAACAATTCCCCATTTTGTAACATACAGATATCGTTTTCTTTGACTCCTGCATACTATCAAAATGGAAATCAAATAAAAGAAACATTAACAATTCTTCCACTATCATAATGATGTTATATCTCATGTTTTTACATTTGTTCTGGCTGTGAGATGCTCCTTTGTGTTCAGGTCTGGCCTCAGAAGGATAATGTAGCACTTGGGCATGAAGATGCAGACCAGCAGACCAGCACTGGAGGCCAGGATGGAGAAGACCTGCACAGCCACCATGTATTTCCCTTTGGTGCTCAGGTAGGTGGGCAAAAAAGTCACCCAAACACTGCAGAAGACCAGCATGCTGAAGGTGATCAACTTGGCTTCGTTGAAGGCCCCGGGCAAATTCCTGGCTAGGAAAGCCACTGTGAAGCAGACGGCAGCCAGGAAGCCCATGTAGCTGAAGGTGACATAGAACATGACAACGGCCCCTTGGTTGCATTGCAGGATGATCTCCCCAGGCTGGGAGTGGAGGTCAGAGTCAGGGAAGGGTGGAGAACCTCCCAGCCAGATCGAGCAGATGATAACTTGGACACCAGAAGAAGTTAGGATGATGGAGTTGGCCAAACGCTTCCCCAACCATCTCTTCGCTCGGTTTCCTGGTTTTGTGGCCAGGAAAGCCAGCACCACCGTGATGGTTTTGGCCAAGAGAGAAGAAACGGCAACTGAGAAGATGATGCTGAAGACCGTTTGTCGGAGAAGGCAGGTGGCTTTCCTTGGTTGACCAATGAAAAGAGAAGAAGACAAGAAGCAAAGCAGGAGGGAGACCAGGAGGATGTAGGAGAGGTCCCGGTTGTTGGCTTTGACAAGGGGAGTTTCTCGGTATTTGATGAAGACGATTAAAACAAGACCTGTGGTTAGGAACAAGAATAGGGCAAAAGAGACCAGGATGATGCCCAGAAGTTCTTCATAAGACAGGAAGGTTGTCACTTTGGGGATACATTGGACTCTTTCTTTATTTGGGAATTTATCATCTGGACACTTGGTGCATTTTTCTGTGTCTGAGAAGAAAAAAAACCAACCCCATATTTCTTTGTCCTTTGAATTTCAAGATATATTGTACATTCTTTGGGAACAAGTGATTATCAGGAGCATTTTCCGGGATAGATTTCTTAATATCTCCAGAGTCAAAAAATAAGTGTATCACTTTTTAAAAAATATTTCAAATATTTTTGATAGGCAATTGAGGGAAGCTTTGCACTTGAAAGGTTTTCTTTGTAATGTTCAGAATATTGATAGAAACCTCCATTACTAAAGGAAAATATGAATCAATTAATCTTTCTAGAGAAACTTACGTGCAAGATGGCAATTCTTGTCATACTTGCCTCAGAGGATGCTGGCAGATCAAGTGGCTGATGCAAATAATTTGGAATGGCCATTGGAGGAGTGGTGATACGGGTGCAGCCAGATACAGGCATAACTATCCATGCCACCACATTGTGTATCTCATACATCAGCAACACTTTTTCAGTGTTCCTCAAAGGGAACCCATATAGATTGCATTGCAATCCTCCTTTGAGGAGGTGGACCTAAAACAATTCCTTGTGTTTCAAGGAACTCAGGTGTTCCTAGAGAAGTAAATGTGGGAAGAAGGACACATCCAAGATAAAAAGAAGAAATATTTTCTCTGGCAGTAGTAAAACTTGCCCAATCTGCCACAGCCACCTCTCTCTTTCCTTCACAGTCTTTTTGTTCTTCTGTTTAGATAAGAAATGGGGCATTTTGGAAATAAAGAAGAAATCAATTATGCTTCAAAGTCTTTTTTAATTCACACTTTCATGACAATTCTCTCGATGGATCCAGTTCCACCAGTCCTCCCATTTTCCTCTGGTGTCACCCACCTTTCTGAGTGGAGAAGGTCCCCTCAGGACAAGGAATGCAGTCATAGCAGCAAACTGGCTCTCCTTCTCGAGCCCTCTTGACAAATCCAGGATGACAACTTTCCACACATTCAGATTGAGGAAAGGACTGAGCAGGAAAAAAAAAACAGGATTGCCAAAGGAAATGTGTTAGGACTCTCCATCCATGGAAAATGGAGGTAGAAATGGATATTAGACAAGATATTAGATATTAGCCTCTGGTCTTCACTTCAGTAAAGACAAAATCTCTCACTATTTCCAAATGGTTGGAGGTATAACTTCTGGAAGATTCTCCCTTTAGTTCTTCTCTTTTGCTTTTGGCATCTCACATTGCCCAAAAAATAAAAGGACTTTATTAAATAGAAAAGTCTGGAGTGATGGAACCAGTGGTGGGATTGTACTGGTTCTGTCTATTCTATAGAACCGGTTGTTACAATTCTGTGCAGTTCGGAGAACCGGCAAATTGCACCACTGACTGGCCCCGCCCCTCTCCACCTGCCACTCCCCTCCGCTCCCAGTCAGTCCTTATCGTGCATGCGTGGCATCGCCTGCAGCCTGCCTTTGCCCACTCACCAGGCCAGCCATTGCTGCATGCCTTCCACTGTGGCCCTGCCTGATCTCCCTGGGTGAGTGAGGCTCTGCAAGCTCTGGAGCCCAGTCACCTATCTGCCACAGCCGCTCACTTTTAACCCCCCCCACCCCACTTGCCTTTTGCTGCCACCACCCACCGTCCTCACCCCCAGCAGGTAAGGCCCAGTATCAGCAGTGAATCCAGGTGAGAGGCGAGATGCAGACTGGTGGGGACCAGAGCTACATTTCACTGTACTGGAAGACATGTGGAGAGGCTCGAGTTCTCCTACTGCTGGGAGAACAAGAGAATTTTCCTGGCACAGCTCAGGGTGGCAGAGAGAAACAGGATTCAAGCAGGCTGCTTCTCTGCCACACAGAGGCGCCCGTTTCCCCATTGGAGAGGAAGTTGCAAACTTTTCACTGTGCAGGGAAAGACTCTCTTGCTTTCCCAGCAGCAGGAGAACATAAGTCTCTCCACATGGAATTAGCTGGGATTCACGCAGCTACTGGACCCTGCCAGTGGTGAGGCAGAGGTGTGGGGGAGGGCGACAAGACAGCATGGCCCATTTGCCTACCATTCCTTCCCTCTCCTGCCCACAGCCCCATTGTTGGACCCAGAATAATCACCTCTGGTTGGCCCTGCCACGCCCACCTGGTTGCACCCATGTAGGCAACAGGCGTTTTCATTTTGAAGTTGAGGGAGAATTTGGGGAAGGAGGTGGAGGGTCCTGCAGTGGCTGGTACAGGAGAGCGATTGAGAAGCAGGAAAGTGGCCTTCTAGTGGTCCAACCTGGTGTTCAGGCTGGAGGCGGGCCACGGGAAGTCAGACCACTGAGGGAAAAGGGGATTGCCAGGGAGAGCTGCCCTCTCCTAGAAGAATTGGGACCATTGGGGTAGTCCTAGGAATTGTGTGAGTCGAGCCGCAGCTCCTTGCCTTCTTAGCTCAGGGAATGGCCGCTTTCTGCAGGAGGGGGACTGCGGAGGGGGTAAGTCTACCTGAGGTCTAACTGAGCATCTACCCGGTGTCTTCACCAGATTATTTGGACACATACAAGCGAGCACAGTTAAAGGCACTGCTTTGTATGTGAGCTCAGGCCACATCCCGTCGCTCCGTAAAGCCAACACCAAAGAAGTTGTCGGTCAGGTGAACCTGTGGTGCAGTGCTTATTCGGATCTTGGCTGCTCCAGGCTGTCCGACCTCAAAGCCCCCCAGGAGCCACATTTCCCAGGTTTCTACTCACCTGTGCTTGGTCAACCCCTCTTCACCTTGATAAAGCGGCTGGCCCTGCCCCTCACTCTTCCCTCCCTCACCTGACCAGAGAAGGGAAGGGTGATGGTGGGGGATAGTGAAGTGGCCGGGTCCCTATCTTCCCAATTCTCTCTCCCACTCTGTGTGTGTGTGTGTGTGTGTGTGTGTCTCCCTCAAGCCAGCAAGCTCTCCTTGGCGCTCTTCGTTACTTCTTTTTTTTCTTCGTTTTGGAATCCAGACTGGCTGAACAATTGCCAAACCGCGGTAGAAGCATCCCTTCGGATGACCGTCCTCCTCCTCTCATAACTGGAGGTTGTGGCAGGGCCGGGAGGGTGCACGTGCATGAGGAGATGCACCTCAAGCAAATGCCAAGGCACAGCAAAACCGAGTATGGGGTGGGTGGCTGTTCCCTTGAGGAGTGAGCATCTCCCCACACAACTGCACCCTCCTGATCCATCCACAGCTGCCGGGTGTGAGAGGAGGAGGAAGAGGAGGAGGATCGCCCAAATGGACGCTTCCACCGCAGTCTAGCGATCGTTGTTCAGCCAGTCTGGATTCGAAAAAGAAGAAATGAAAGAAGTAGCAAAGATCACCAAGGAGAGCTTTTTGGCTTGGCCCAGCCACAGCTTTGAGGGAGACACACAGACACACACACACACACATTCACAGACACAGACACAGACACAGACACACACAGAGTGGGGGAGAGAGGGGGGAAGATAGGGACCGGCTGCTTCGCTATCCCCCACCGTCACCCTCTGCTCCATTTTGTGAACTATCTATGGTTGAGCATCTCCTTCAAACTGGTGAGAAACCCAGAAGGGCTGAGGAATGTGTCACTAAGAGCTTCAGGTTTGTTTGCTCCTTGTGCCCAAAGTAGCAAAGGAAAAAGGGGAATTCTGTTGACCAGGGCCTGAATTCAGATGATTTTGAATCATGAGTGGGTAGAGATCCTTTTGGTCCCATTGGGAGAGAAGCTTCGTCCTGCTTGGGGAAAAGTGTCCCCTGAAAGGGCCAGTTCAAAGTTGGGGAGGTTCTTAAAGAGACCAGACCTGGTCAGACTTACCCATGCCTCTCTTTTACACACACACACACACATACACACACACATTCAAGCACACATGCCGAGTGGGGGAGGAGTTAGAGAGAGAGAGAGAGAGAGAGAGAGAGAGAGAGA
>NW_020770944.1:3563-17125 GCF_900518735.1 Pseudonaja textilis | reverse complement strand
GTAACTCATAAACCCATCTAGATGGACCTTCTTCTCCAGGATGATCTGTCACCAACCTGATGCTTCAGGTCTTCCAAGGGTGCCCCCATCACTACTCTGACCTCTTCTCCATCTTGACGCTGGTTTTCCTCTCCTCCTTTCTTTCACCTTTCCCAGCTTCTCCAAAGAGTTGCACCTTCATGTTGACCGGTTGACTAAATGCCATCAAGTTGGTGGTCGGCTCTTAGTGGCCACATGGGTGGAACTTCTCAAGGATCACCTCTCCTAAGGGGGGTCCTTCACGACTTTCAATGATGGACCCCTCACCAATCAGCTCAATCCTGGTTGCACTCATCTTCTCTGTTCTTCCAGTTTTCCTTCGTTTTTAGTGAACTATTTATATATTTACTTACTCCTAGGATTAAGGCAGCAGAAGTTATCATGAAAGACTTTCAGGACTGCCGGCAGATTCCAGCTAATTAAGTATGGTAGAAACAAGACAGAAACCGGTTAAAGTTTTGCAAAAAAAAAAAAAAACCCTTCCGAAGCAAGGAAAAACAACATGGCGCCTTTTAACCAATTTTGCCCCCTGAACGATCCGTGATTGCGTGGACCACAAAACTCCAAAAGAAGGATGGTAAGAAAAGCCTGTCATTAAAAATAATAACCAGATAGATTTGGCAGTACTCGCATTAATCTTATCATCGATAGCGGAGAATAGTTGTCGTTCAGTGTTGAATTGTGTGGTGTTGTCTGAGGTGGGCTCTTTCTTTGGCAGATGTTTCCTGACCCAACTAGGGAACATCATCAGTGCTAGAAGGAAGAGTGGTTTGGGAGGAGGAGGAGAGGATAATTATGGACAAAAATGACTGAGAGTCTTTGGTGCTCTATGAGCTTTGTGGTTTTCTTACAGAGTTTTATTGTCCAACTAGGTAACATCAGTGCCGGGAGGAGGAGGAATTGAACGGAGACTGTGGGGTCTTTGGTGCTGTCTAAACTTGGCAGTTTTCTTGCAGACATTTAATGACTCAACTAGGGAACATCATCAGTGCTGGAAGAGACAGGGGTTTGTGGGGAAGAGAAAGAGGAGGAGGAGAAGGACTGTGGAGCCCTTGGTGGTGCCCGTGCCTGATGGTTTTCTTGTAGAGTTTCATGACCCAACTAGGCAACATCATCAGTGCTAGAAGGGAGCGGGGTTTGCAGAGAGGTGGAGGAGGAGGAGGACTATGGGGTCCTCGGTGCTCTCTGAATGGAGTGGTTTACTTGAAGATGTTTCATGACCCAACTAGGTAACCTCATCAGTCCCAAGGTCAGGAAATTCTGCAAGAAATCCACCACGCTCAGGGAGCAGCAGTCGCCCCACAATCCCATCCTCCTTTTCCTTACTACCTATCACACTCTGAACATACATAACAGAGACCTTCAATTTATTCCCATGTTGCTGAATCCAATACGCCACTTAATAGGTAGTTAAAAAAAAAGAAGAATCACACTAGCTGTAGTAATTGTAAAAATATCTCTTTTGCACCTTAGAGAATAGAGAGACATAGATAACATGTGCACGTACACCACACCGAAAAGAGAGAAATCGCTTGTTCACACCCCAGGTTGAGTTAATCTTCTCCCTTGCAAGCCCGAACTATCTTTGCCTTTGTTTTTAATCTGTTGCTGATAATGTAAAAAAGAAATAAAATGAACTTCAGAGAGTCTGCAAGGCGAACACAAGAGAGCTGAAACGAAACGTCCACACGGACGGAGCCTTTATCTCAAGACGTCGCAAAGAAGATCAAAACACTGCTGATTTTTATTTTTTAAAAAGAATGTTTTATAAAAAAAAAAAAACCCGCGGAATCGGATTGATTAGAAGGCTTCGTTTGTACTTTAGAGGGGGAAGTCGCAGCGAACCTGCCAATTCGATGTAATAATCATAATAACAGCGAGAATAAAACTTTGCATTTCTCACTCCAAAAGTTCGTCCCTCGACGGCAACGCTGAAGGACGTTTGGGCAAACTTCAGATCCGCAAGGAGGCCTGAAATGAAAAATATTTATTTGGGAGCCTGGGAAAAGTAGCTTCCGAAAGCAGGCTTGGTATGCTCAGGAAACACAACAGAATAAGAGAGTTGACCTTGGAGCTCTTTCAGACCGACCTCGCCCAAGCAGGAAACGTTGTACCATTTCAGACAAGGGGCTGTCCAGTCTCTTCTTAAAAACCTCCAGTGATGGAGCAGCCACAACTTCTGGTGGCAAGCTGTTCCACTGGTTAATTGTCCTACATTGTTAGGAAATTTCTCCTTAATTTCAGATTGCTTCACTCCCTTGATTAGTTTCCGCCCGTTGCTTCTTGTCCTGCCTTCAGGTGCTTTGGAGAATAGCTTGACTCCCTCTTCTTTGGGGCAGCCCCTGAGATACTGGAAAACTGCTATCATGTCTCCCCTAGTCCTTCTTTTTGTTAGATTAGATAGACCAATACGCTGTTATTAACGCAATAAAGGACTTGGAAGAGACCTTGGAGGTCTTCTAGTCCAACCCACCGCTCAACAGGAGACCCTACCATTTTAGACAAATGGTTGTCCATCCAATCTCTTCTTAAAAAGCTCCAGTGTTTTTAGTGTTTGCCTCAATGTTTTGAGGCATTCACAGCTTCTGGAGGCAGGTTGTTCCACGGATTAATTGTTTTAACTGTCCGGAAATTCCTTCTTAGTTCTGGGCTGGTTCTCTCCTCGATTAACTTCCATCTGTTGTTTCTTTTTCTGCCTTCAGTTGCACCTTCAGTGTGGTTTTCTGCATCAACAGGCAGGCGATTGATTCCGATGTTGATTCTGATTCTGAGGAAGGAAGCAACCCAAAACGAAGGAGGAATTTCCTGACAGGGAGAACAATTAAACCAGTGGAACAGCTTGCGACCAGAAGTTGCGGCTGGTCCATCACTTTACAAAGAGACGGGACAATTACCTGTCTGAAATGGTATAGGGCTTTCTGCTTGAGCAGGGGTTGGACTAGAAGACCTCCAACGTCCCTTCCAACTTGGTTATTCTGTCATTAAAGAGGGTGTCGTAACTCTTTGGTTTTCTGGTGGGCTGGAACAAGATGGCGCAAACAACGCATAGAATATTTGCATTTTTAGCAGCAATCTGGATGCGAGGCTGATGGCCACTCTCCAAACGCTTTACTACAACTCCCATCGCTCTACTCTGTGTTCTTAGCAGCTGGAGGGATGTATTGATTCTTCCCTCCTCTTGCTACAAATCCATTTAGAGCTCCCTAGACACCTTTGCTCAATTTTCAATCCTTAAATCCAATCCATCGCATTGGCAAATTGTAGGCAGGAATCCTTTCCGGGTCCGTCTCTCCCTCTGATCTATGCATTTGCAGGCACAGGTTCCCTATTCTACATTTCCAATTCAGTATCTTTTTTCCACCCCTCTTTCAGATTTATGGACTGAGTTCGCACCTTCCTCTTTCATCAAGGCCGGGGACTTCAGAAAGCGTTAACCCTGGTTTGAAAGGCTGTGGTGCACGTGGAACTCAATGGGTGAGTTCGTGCTGCATTGGGTGGTTCAGAGAAGAAAATAAAGCCCAGTTATTTGGAGAAAGTGGGTGGTAGGAATTGGCCTCCCATTAGCACTTCCTTTAGGAAAGTTATTGGGATGAGGAAGATAAACCCGGGCGTTTCAGGAGCAGCGTTGGTTAGTGGCTCCAAGCAGCCATCTTGGAAGGGGGTTAGGCTCAAACGCAGCTGCAGCAGGACAGCCCTGAGGCTTCAGGTGGGTAAAGCATGCAGCTGCAGCCAGAAAGCGATGAGGAAGAGGAACTGCCTTCTGCACCCGATCCAAGAACACGTAGGGCAGGGAATAGGCAGGAGCAGAGGTCGCGAGGAGGCAGCCTCGCCCTTCTTGGTGGTCTGCACCAGAAGGCAGCAAAGCAGACAGATGGAGACGATGCTGGGGACAACGTGTTTGTTGCCTTCCTTGAATGTTGGATCGTGTCCCTTCATCTCTTCCCCTTTTGCCTGTGGATTGGCTTTTATCTTGGAACTCCTCTTTGCCTTGATAACTTGGTTTGGCCTTCTGGATTGGACTTGGCCTGGATTGGACTAGCTTTGGCTCCTGTGGAGCTCCTTGGGGTTGAGCTGCTGCCGGCCCAGGGAATTGCTGGGGAATACCACTTCAAGGCTTGGAAGCTTTAATAAAAACTCCTTAAACCTGTGTGTGTGTGTGTGTGTTTGTGCATGAGTGGGACAACACAATTGCCCCCTTGCATACGACGTGGTTTCTGTCTTTTATTTCGCAAAAACCATCATACCCAATTTTAGCACGCAGAAAACGCCCGGAAATGTTCCTCGCTATCTAAAGAAACGTATGTTTTTCCTGCAGCTCTTTTGCAAAAAATAAAATCAAAATCAAACATTATCCTAAGCTGCTTTTCTCTCTCTCTCTCTCTCTTCTTCCTAGTGCTGCAGGTTGTTTTCTTCCTCTTTTTGGTTTTGACTTTCTTTCCAGTACAATGCACGTAATTTCCCCCCCCCCCCCTATCTCTCCAGCTGCTGATAGTTATCTAGCGTGGTGCAAGAGCGAAAAGAGACTTTGTGTCAAACACTGAAAAATGACTTCTCAAACTGCCTTTCTCCCTCTTGAAAAGGCTCAGGTGTGCTCTGCACATACCAATGAATCTGCGTTTCCAGGACCTTCGGTCCAGCTCAAGAGATGGAATGTGTGTGGACTGCAAAGATTTCCTTCTCAGATGAGCCAAGGTCATCGCAACCCCTCTGGTGGCCCTCCAAAAATGCTTATTTCCTGGGAAGAAAAGCCGAGATCTTCCCACCAAGGTTGAGGTTGCTCCATCGAGACAGGAGGTGAATGGACTTCCAGACAAGATGGCCTCCACAGTCCTGGGTGCGCATCCCGTTTTAACCTCACCGGCTTCCTTTCCTTCTGCTATCTCTTCCATAAAATACATTTTAACCTGGAGCAACGCAACTGCAAAAGGTTGGCATACACCTTTATTGATTCAGAGAACTTCTAACCGAGAGGAGACTAAAGAGCCAAATATATATTTTTCTCTCTCTTCAAAACATAGATCTTTGGTGTCAACCCTGCAAGTTCTCTGGGCTCCTGGTCTGCAGAAAAATTATTTGCATTTTTTTTATATTGCACTAAATACTATCTTTAAAAAAAACAACAACCCCATATTAGTGGTCCACAGGATTTAAAATTATGAATTTAGGGGTCCCTGAGGTCTGAAAGGTTGGTGACCTCTGTCACAGATCACTGCCAGAAGTCTGAGAGGTTCTTCAAAGCATCCTTGGGAAGCAAAGGTGGGACATGCAACAGCAGAATTTTTATCTTGACCGCATCTCAAGGACCTTCCGCTTCCCTTGAGCCTCCAGGAGGGTGAAAACAATTTCCCCTGGGCTCCGGAGGCCCTCTGGAGGCTGAAAAGGGGCACTTCCGGTATTTCCATAAGGCCCGTTTTTCGGCCTCCCGAGGCTGCAGAGGCTTCCAGCGAGCCTCCTGGAGGGCGAAAATGGCCTCAAACAGGCCGAAAATCAGCTGGGAGGTGCTTGCATGCACAGAGCAGGTATGTTTGCTTGGGGTTCACTTGTCCGCACAAATGGCTCTGCCTGCCACCTGTGGCAGGCAATGCCATAGGTTCGACATCACAGTCCTAGAGTGTTTCTCCAAGTAGGAATTGGCAGGTTGAAGGGGTGTGGCGGTTTTGGAACAGGACAACTACCACTTCTGGAGATTATGCCGCCATGAAGATCCTACAAAATGTTATTCCTCTAAAGTCTAATCCCGTGTTGGCAAACCCTATGCCACGCATGCCAAAAAGTGGCACGCAGGGCCATCTCCTCCGGCGTGCGAGCGGTGGCCCGGAAGAGCCCCACTGTGCATTCATGTGGGCACCTCCGCCCGACAGCTGATTGCCGGGTATCTGGCGTGCATGCACAGGGAGCGGAGGGGGGTGCATGGGAGATGCTTGCTTGCGTAGGGGAAATCACGCAGAGATGCGAGGTGTGAGGGGGAATCGTGCGGGCATGCGCAGACATGCGGCGCGCAAGGGGGAATTGTGCGCACATGCGCAGAGGGCGTGGGGAGGCAACTCCCATTGCCTTCTGGGTATTGGCACATGAGCGCACGCAAGTGAGTGTGCATGCAATGATCAGCACGGGAACTGAAAAAGGTTAGCCATCACTGGTCTAATCCATAGAAGGGATTCTTCCTGTCATTGGATGACCAGGTTTGAAAGGGGATTGGAACAGTTACTCAAGTCCTACATGATCAAAGGATACTTGCAGTGAAGAATATCACTCCAAAAATGATCTGGAGGAGGTCTCATCAGGATTGCTCCCTGAAGCTCCTCAGACCAAGCTCAGCCCAAAATGTGAATCTTTCTACCCAGGACAGAAGCCCTTTCCTTACAAACCTTTGTAAAACCGTTGTAAAACCCAACAAAGTCCACAGCAGGCTACAATGGGCCACTCTACAACGGACACCACTGTCCTAGCAAAGACACAGCCAGAGTCCACCAGAGTTGGTTCCCTCCTACAAAAAAACTGGGGAAGAATGAGGCAACCTACACCACAATTCAGACTCCGCAATTGTTCTCTCTTTTGTCTGCCTTGCACTCGCACAAGTTGTGCAGGAGGTAGCGTGAAAACTGCCACCTCCCCTTCTCTACTTACATTCATGGAGAGAGCAATGTTTAGCCTCCTTAGACGACAATCTAATTTTATTGATGCCACGGCAGAGACAGAATTTTTCAATGTTTTAAGCCTACCGCAAAGCTCACAAGGGAGAGTGTGTGTGTGTGTGTGTGTGTGTGTGTGTGTTGTGGCCCGCAGCAGCCACATTCTTCCGTTCTGGTAGGTCGTTGTATGTCAATCAACCCTTCAAGCAGAGAGGACGTGTGCGGCGTACGGAGTTTGCCATCCAGGTCCGTTCGCCCACCTGGGACCCACAATCATTCTTCTGTCATGATTCTTGTACTTGTCAAAGCGATTCAACATGGTTGCGATCACATCAAGCAACTGGCCTTTTGTAGCACAAGGAACCCGCGTTGCACAGCCTCTGGCATCGTTTCGCATGATCGGGATTAAGACTCCTGGCTTGTAGAGACTGAAACAGTTCAGGTGTGTCTCTGACTTAAAACTGGAGCCGCGCAACTCACACGCGCACCTCGCTGTTCAAAGTACGGTGAACTCACCCACCGAGAAATTCTGAACAGCTGTTGGATGCTGTCCAGATCTTTATTCCCAGGTCTGATTTTGCTACAATTCTCACCCATTACAGATAGTCCTCAAGTTACAACAGTTCACTTAGTGACCGAAGTTACAACGGCACTGAAAAAAAGTGACAGATGACCGTTTTTCACAATTACGACGGTGGAAGCATCTCCCACAATCGCACAATCAAAATTCAGACGCTTGGCAACTGTGATTCATATTTACGACGGTCACAGTGTCCCGGGGGGATCCCCTTTTGCGACCATCTGACAAGCAAAGTGAATGGAGAAGCCAGATTCACCATAACAAGCAGTGGTTCACTTAACAACTGTGGGAAGAAAGGCCGTAAAATTGGGCAAAATTCGCCTTAATTAGCAACATAAATTTTGAGCCCAATTGTGGTCTCAAGTCAAGGACTGCCTATATAGAAGCCAACGCTTGGCTCCTCCTACAAGCATCCTTGTTTAGCGACCAAAACTGAGGGCAACTTAGTCATTAACCGAACCAACCGTGCTTATGACCTTACTTACTTCATAGACTTGAAAAGATTGCAAAGTTGCTTCTTCATCACCTTAGTAACTACAAACTGTCACTAAACAAGGCCGTCGTTCAATAAGGCCCTTTGAAAAAGCTATTTCTAGCACAGCCTTAACTCTACTTTTCCTACCAGTGAATCTTTGTGCCTGTCTCCATTACTCCTCGATTGAAAACTGTCTGCAAAATTCCTGGATACATATATAGATATATAGATATATATTGGTTTTCTGAGGTTCTCGCGGGTATTTGTATGTGGATCTTTGGTTATTCGGGTTTTCTCCTGTGTAAGATTGGAAGTATCTAGGTGATGTTTCGATGAAGTCTCATTCATCATCTTCAGGCTTGTGTCTTCGGCTCTGTGCTTCTCACTCTGAGAAGCACAGAGCCGAAGACACAAGCCTGAAGATGTTGAATGAGACTTCATCAAAACGTTGCCTAGATACTTCATCAAAATGTCGCCTAGATACTTCCAATCTTACGAGAGAGAAAACCCGAATAACCAAAGATCCATATATATATATATATATATATTCTGGTTCTCGCGGGTATTTGTATGTGAATCTTTGGTTGTTCGGGTTTTCTCCCGCGTAAGATTCGAAGTATCTAGGCAACGTTTCGATGAAGTCCCATTCATCATCTTCAGGCAACAACCAAAGATCAATCTATCTATCTATCTATCTATCTATCTATCTATCTATCTATCTATCTATCTATATTAGCCTCTGGTGCCAACCAGCTTTAGCATCTCTTCCTGTGCCTAATTTCCACCAGGGAACCGGGATAAGCAAACTAATTGATCGCTTTATTTCAACCGCAACAGTTTCTCCAATATTTTCCTCAGCAAAAATTAAAAAACAACAACCGAGAATGAAAATCTGCTCCTCAGGCACCGTCCCAAGCGTGAATTTCAGGATTCTGTTTTCCTCGCAATACCGTGTACATTTCGGACAGCGTGGGAAAATGTGTCCACAGCATGATTATAAAAGGATGGAGATTTAAAGTCAGCGCTTAATCGCGCTTAATCTAAAGAAGCCTCTCATTTGGACCACAAGGCCGAGAATTCAAGATTATTTTGGGTAGCTCCACTTGCTGCTCAGCCGCTGTTGGCATCTCCGCCTCCACTTCGAAGGGGTTCTTTATTTAGAAGCTGCGTTTCTCCTCTAAAAACATTGTCGGGCGAAACGCAACATTCTGATTAAATTTACCAATGGGGAATTACATCGCTTCTGATTAGATAACAGCCCAACAGAATACAAATATTTTCACAGTAGCGCGCCAAAGGTAACATTCGTAATACCCCTTTTTTTGAACGCAGGCACAGTGAGAGACAGATAAATACAATTTGTCCTTCTAAATCAGGACAGACAGTCTTTTCTTTAATGCAAACGTTGACAGCGTGTTCCGCTTTCCCCCCCTTATGAATTGACTGGAATTATTCCCACGTTTCGGGCCTTTAGATTTAAAGAGAAGACACGTGGATTGGATGCCACAGCAAGGAACTGAAAACTGCGTAAACTTCTTCTGGTCCGTCATGCAATGAAAAAAAAAAATGAGTGTTTTGCTAAATATTTTCAAAGATCTCTAGCGTTTTATTACAATTGCTGCTATTTCTTTCGTTGAATTATTGGAGAGCTTGCAAAGCAAATGGGTGGGTTTTGTTGGAAGGAGAAAGCCCACCGTTCCTTGTTCTGGGGAGAATATCTGATAAAATGGACTTCTAGATTTGAGGGAGCAACATTTATAACTTCCTTAAATGTTGTCCTTCTTCTCTGAGATAAGCCGTTCCAGGTAAAACTCAAAACCACGGTAGGATGCTGTGGTGATCCAGTTGAGAATAATCTATGCCAAGTCCAGAACTACACACTGCGTTGTGGCCGAAGTTGTAACTTTTCATGAACAGAATGAGAGAGCTGGAAGGTTCCCTTAGAGGTCTGCTAGTCTAACCCCAGCACCATTCCAGTCTCTTATTGAAAGCCTCCAGGGAGGAAGGACCCACAACTTCTGGAAGGAGCGGTTTCCATCCGTTGCTTCTTGAGCCTTTTGCACTCCAAAATGGTGGAGCTCTCGCCTCACAATCAGGAGGCTGTGAGTTCGATCCTAGGTAGAGGCTAATATTTGGAATAGACAATCCTGCTCGAGCGGGGGGGGTTGGACTAGATGACCTCCAAGGTCCCTTCCAACGATGATTCTATGATCCTAAAAACCCCCACCAACCACCCCGAGAAGGCTTCCAGATCATGCCACGTCGGCAAACAACTCTTTCCTTCCCCTCGTACCTGAACGAGCACAGAAGCACGTCGTTCTCCATTTTTAAAGTGGTGTACACATTTTTCCAATCAGGGCCCTCAAAACCTTCATTTTCTTCCCCCATTCCGAATCCTGGCAGGATCTGATTGACAGCACGAAGAGCAGGCTGTCAATCACGGTGAGTCCAGATGAGACATTGATCGACGGCCCTGACAGCTGTGGGTCTGTGAGGCCCCATTTCCTACACGGTAAGCAATTCCCCAGGAACGATTTGTCTTCTCAACGAAAAGCACCGATTAGCCTGGAATCTGTGTTTTAGTTACTGCTCGTGTGGCTACCAGAGGACGCAGGAAGTTTGCCCCTCAAATCGGTCGAATTCCATTTGGAGCCCGTAAAAAACGAGATTGAGCCGCAAGATTGAGCCCGTGGCAGGTTAGAGAACTGCGGAACACACATCTGCCCAAATAAAAGGAACAAAATAACAGTTGGAAGGGACCTTGGAGGTCTTCTAGTCCGACCCCTGCTCAAGCAGGAGACACGACGCCATTTTTGGGAAAATGGCTGTCCAGTCTTTTCTTGAAAACCTCCTGGGATGGAAAACCCACAGCTTCTGGTTAATTGTTAATGGTTAATTGTTCTCCCACTCGGGAAATTCCTCCTTAGTTCTAGGTTGCTTCTCTCCTTGGTTAATTTCCATCCATCACTTCTTGTCCAGCTCTCAGGTTCTTTGGAGAATAGCTTGACTTCTTTGGGGCAGCCCTTCGAATACTGGAAGATGCTATCATGTCACCCCTAGTTCTCCTTTTCACTAGATCAGACATAATCAAACCAATGGATTGGTTGGTTTTCCTGCATACTGCAGAGGGTCAGACTAGATGGCGCTTGGGGGTACCTTCCACAACTCGACGACCATCTAAAGGGAAAGCCATGCTAACATTTCCGCCTGATCCCACTAGTGCCCACCTGTGATTCCTACAAATCTGCATAAGTCACAAGAAAGCCGGATTTCTAAATCGGGAAATCCGTCCGATTCAATTTGTGGAGCAGAGGCTCATCCCACCGAACATCTGGGCTCCTCTGGACTTCTAAACCGAGTCAGAGAAAGCTCACATTGCCAGCTTAGGAAGCCACATTTGACTCAGAAGCTTCCAAGCTGCCACATTCTTAGTTCCTGGGAATTTGGAAGGGGGGGATTTCACGGAGGGGTGGAAGATTAGGCATAACAACATTCTTCTCATAAAGTCAAGGACAAGTTACCCTGCCTCTGCAAAGGAGCGGCTGGAGGAATGTCTCCAGTTGGGACGATGGTCGATTGGACCATGTGATGGACTTGGTGGGTGTAGGGCAGTGATGGCGAAGCACACGTGTGCCAGCACCCACAATGCAATGCGCCCCCCCCCACACGTGCGCATGCAACCCCCCCCTCCACTCCCTTACTTGCACTGCACATGCATGCACTTCCAAGCTGATTTTTGGCCCGTTTGAGGCTGTTTTTGCCCTCCTGGGGGCTCAAGGGAAGCCTTTGCAGCCTTTGGGGGGCGAAAAACAGGCCTATTTTGGCACTTCCGGTTTCGTCACTCCTGTTTTTTGGCCTCCAAAGGCCGCAGAGGCTTCCCTCGAGCCCCCCAGGAGGGCAAAAACGGCCTCAAACGGGCCAAAAATCTGCTGGGAGGTGCATGTGTGCTCAGTGCAGGTAAGTTTGGCTGGGGCTCGCGCGCCTGCACCAATGGCTCTGCATGACACCTGTGGCACGCCTGCCATAGGTTTGCCATCACGGGTTTAGGGGATAGGTTTTGAATTTCCAGTTGGGAAGGGAAAAACCCGGAACTCTCATATTCAGGTTTTCCCCAGAGGTGCCAATATGAATTCTTTAATCAATTCTGACTTGGATGAAGTTTTGTTTCGGAATGCTGAATGGAAATGGGGAGTTTCACTGGAACGCGGACACCTACGCTCCAAGGTCTGAGTCCCACTGGGACTGGGAGGTACCCATTTGATTTAAGATGACTTCTGTAGTTCTGAAGGTCTTCCTTAGGATCTGGAGACCAGCTCCGTCCAGGGACTGCAGCTCTTCCTGTGTCTCCTTCCCTCCCCAGGTGCCTCCCCTCGACCTCAGCTCTCCCAAGGTGACAAGAGATAATGTTAACACATCGTCCTTTTAATCAGCGCATGATTAACAAAACTTCATGTATTATTCAGAGTAGCCCATGAAAGGCCCCCATCGCTCTCTTTCACTCTGCCCGTGGTAGCTGGTGCCTGTCATCTCACCTGGGGGGCCACCTTGGCCCTCACCTTGGAAAATAAAGACAGGAACGATATCCACCTAGGCTGCCCTAACACCATTGCAAAACTGGTTGAAGCAGAATGTAGTCTGTAAAATGAGAAGGTGCAGTTCTGGGGAGATGAAATTCTTTATGGATGGGATGGAAATTCTTCTAAGAATGGAAGGAAGACCAATGCCATCTCTCATCTTAACCTCCCCTCACATCCTGGACATAAATTGTTTCAACTCCTACCCACAAAATGACGCTCTAGAGCCCCGCACACCAGAACAAGTAGACACAAGGACAGTTTTTCCCCGAATGCCATCACTCTGCTAAACAAATAATTCCCTCAACACTGTCCAACTCTTTACAAAGTCTGCATTATTGTTACTATTCACCTTCTCATCGTTCCTATCACCCATCTCCTCCCACTTGTGACTGCACAACTGTAACTTAGTCGCTTGTATCCTTACGATCTATACTGACTGTTTCCTAGTATGATTTGATTGCTTATTTCTACCCTATGACTATATTAAGCGTTGAGCCTTATGATTCTTGATGAATGTATCTTTTCTTTTTATGTACACTGAGAGCATATGCACCAAGACAAATTCCTTGTGTGTCTAATCACACTTGGCCAATAAAGAATTCGTTCATTCATTCACGTCCCACCAAGTGAGCCAAAAACACCCTATGGAAATCCAGCCTGAATTGTGAGTTTTCTAGAGGGTGCCGAAAGGATGTTGAGGCAGCAAAAATTGGATTTTATGAACTTCCTGCTTTTAGTGGACAGAAACACATCCTTCCAATGACATCCCTCGCAGAAGGCGACAGGGGGAAACCAGTGGTCCTCATTCTTGGGAAGGAGGTCATTTGTTTCTTCTTCCTCTAGAACAAGGGTCTTCAAACTTAGCAAGTTTAAGACTTGTGGACTTCAGCTCCCAGAATCCCTGAGCTAATGTGACTGGAGGAGGAATTCTGGGAGTTGAAGTCCACAAGTCTTAAAGCTGTCAAGCTTGAAGACCCCTGATCTACAGTATCTATCTATCTATCTATCTATCTATCTATCTATCTATCTATCTATCTATCTATCTATCTAATCCAAGGGTCTTCAAACTTAGCAAGTTTAAGGCTTGTGGACTTCAGCTCCCAGAATCCCTGAGCTAACGTGACTGGAGGGGGAATTCTGGGAGTTGAAGTCCACAAGTCTTAAAGCTGTCAAGCTTGAAGACTCCTTATCTACAGTATCTATCTATCATCCATCTCTCTCTCTCTCTCTCTCTCTCTCTCTCTCTCTCTCTCTCTCTC
>NW_020770943.1:0-17126 GCF_900518735.1 Pseudonaja textilis | reverse complement strand
CATTGAGTCCTTATTCAATGATTTTATTATTATAATTCTGGACTGGGGGTGCTCTGAATAATTCAACTTCTTTGGCCAAGCACTTTGGTCTGCAAGAGAATGATTCCAGATTTTAAGCTTTTGTCCCTACTTTTCTATGAAATACCAGATCTTTTTCAAATATGCTGTATCTTCTACTTTCTCGAAGGGATCATTATATTGTCCTATAAAGCTATAGCTTAGCATAAGGGGTGAGATTCAAATATTTTAACAACTGGTTCTGTGGGAGTAGCTTAAGTGGTGGGCATGGCTTGGTGGGCATGTGACTGGGTGGACCTGGCTTGGTGCTCATGTTATTGGCTGGGTATGGCCAACTCAATATCACTCACATAGAGGCATGAATCTCTTCGCCTGGCCTCTCATGACTGTGGGGATGCTGCAACAGTCGTAAGTGTGAAAAATAGTCATGTCAGTTGGCAGTTTCTGTAAGCAACACCAGAATGTTTCCTTGCTGCCTTTCTTACAGGATTAAGCCAGTAATTTCTTCTAACAACCGGTTTTCCAAACTGCTTAGAATGTTAACAACTGGTTCTAGTGAAAAGGTGAGAACTGGTAGAATCCCACCCCTGCTTAGCATCATAATATTAACAGCAACAATAAAAAAACAAAATTCCTAATGGCTAGTCTAGTGAAGA
This sequence comes from Pseudonaja textilis, assembly GCF_900518735.1. The sequence goes on along the minus strand of NW_020770943.1, from coordinate 16,452 downwards.
GAAGGACCAGGGGAGACATGATAGCAGTCTTCCAATATTTGAGGGACTGCCACAGAAAGGAAGGGGTCAAGCTATTTTCTAAAGCACCCAAAGGCCACAAAGGAATAACGGATGGAAACTGAACAAGGAGAGATTCAGCCTGGAAATAAGGAGAAACTTTCTGACAGTGAGAACAATCAACCAATGGAACAGCTTGTCCTCAGAAGTTGTGGGAGCACCATCACTTGAGACTTTCAAGAAGAGATTGGACTGCCATTTGTCAGAAATGGTGTAGGACCTCCTGCTTGGGCAGGAGGGTTGGACTAGATGATCTACAAGGTTCCTTTCAACTCTGATTATTTGTATCTGTATCTAATGATAAAATTTCAAGAGTTAATAGAATGTAATCAGATCGAGGTTTTTCTGTGATACCCTACCAGACTTTCTTGACTTCTTATGTTTTATTTTTTTTAGAAAGATCCTGCTAATGTGTGTTTGTATGTGTGTGTAACTCATACTCTATTTCCTATTCTCTGAAATGGTTCCTTTCTGGAGATCAGATCTACTGTAAATGTCTTTCATGTTGCATCCCATTTCACTTCTCCCCCCCTGGCTTTCAGATGACACAGCTCTGAACACAGCAATCCTAGCAAGAAATAGAGAAGGACACAAGAGATTACCTTTGGGCCATTGTACAAATTGCAGAAGCTTTGAGGGAGTGGAATGACAAAGCAAACCCAAAGAGATAAAGTACAGAATGTACTTGGTTAAGAACAGACCCCAGAATCTGGGAACATAGAGATTAGTGTTATAGGGATTCTTGTTATCCCTCCTTGTGTCAGCAAAACCACTGATGCCCTGAATTTTATTGTATGGATCATTGACTCCATTTTGATTTTGTGCAGGGATGGGATTCTACCAGTTCAGCCCAGTTCAGAAGAACCGGTACCCTGAAGATCATTGGGAGTGAACTGGTTCACTCCAACGATCAGCTGCTGAGCCCACCAGGCTCCATACTGACCTTTGTTTCCTGCTTTTCAACTTCAGCTGTATCATGTGGCACAGCAGATTGCCGTGTGTCAGCTGTTGAAGACACAGGGAGAGTGCAGGAGTGCAGGAGGAGGTCAGTAGGAAAGCCTCTGTGCACATGCGAAGCAAGCTTTTGCTGCACACACATGCAAGGTGTAAGCGCAAACCACACCCACCAAGCCACACCACTGAACTGGTGGTAAACCAAGTCAAATCCCACCACTGATTTGTGGCATCTGTTTGGCCTTATCTTCTTCAGTGAATCTGTCAGTGCACCCATCTCCCTTCCCTTTTCAATCATATCTTGGGGAAGGAAACATCCATAGCAGATGTGTGTGCTGCAGGAAGGAAAAGCGGCAATGAAGGAGAATCTAAACTTTAACAACCTGTCAAAAAATGATGTGTATCAAATTAAGTTTTTCTTTCTACTTATTGAGTGGGACAATCCCCTCACACACCACTCCAGTGGTGGGATTCATTTTTTTTTTACTACTGATTCTGTAGGCGTGGCTTGGTGGGTGTGGCAGGGGAAGGATACTGTAAAATCTCCAGTCAGAGGTGTTATTTGCTGGTTCTCTGAACTACTCAAAATTTCTGCTACCGATTCACAGAACTGGTCACAAACTGCTGAATACCACCTCTGCACCACTCCCAAAGCCAGACACAACTGCTCTTCTGGCCCACTTTCCCTGGTATCCACTCATTCCACAGATAATGTTCAGATTATCTTTCATGTAGGATTTGCTTGTACACATGGTCTATCAGTATATAAGTCTAAGTGCTATTGTTATTGCTATCCCAAATCAGCACAGGTAGTTTAAATTTGGAAGATTTATCCCCATCATCTCTTTTTCAACACTCTCATATAATACAAAGTGGACAACTGGTACTTGGAATCTCACACCCCTCTCTATTTTCAATTTAATACTGGGGAATTGAAAGGGGAGCACCAGTGAAACCTTGATGAAAAAGTCTTACTTGCCATGGCTGTATAATCTGGGACAACTGATGGCCTCCAACATGCATCCTCCTTTTACTCCGTTGTGAGAAAGAGACAGCATTGAGAACCAAGGCCACAGCTTGGATTGCTTTGGAAATAGAAGAGGCATCTTCAGACCGCATCCTTGCAACTACATCATGGAGTGGGAATTCCCAGTTCTCTTTTTCTTTGCATCTTTCCCAAACTTTCTTAGACTTCATAGCCTTTGTGTAAGAACACTGGAATGCTTCCTTTCCAAATTGAAAGACAGCAGAAGAATATGAATTAACGTCGTGATATTGTTTCCTTGCCTTTGTCTGGGTGAGGAAGGAAAACAAAGCATGTTTATGTTGGAGATCCACCTCATAGTAAAACATTGTTATACTTATATCTTTCAAAGTTGTTGCAATCCACACTTTTCCTCCAATGGAGGCATTCTTCTTTCCAGAAGTTTGTATTAATCCTGACAGCATTGCTGTGGCTTGAAAATCCAGTTGCCAAACTATAATTTTTATTTGACTGTTGATAAGGAAAAAAAGCTTTTGCCTTTTTCTTTTCATAAACATTTTCCCGAAACTTATATCCGTATTTGCTGCAGGGATGGTTTCTGAGAGCACAATGCAAACCCCATTTTTTATAGCTAGAGTTGCCAAGTTTCTTTTAAAGTTTTCTCCTCTTTCATTTTCCTGGGAAAGGAGGCCGATCCATGTCCATTGGAAATGCAGGAGCAGCTGGACAATGGCTGAGCAAGGAGGTTCTTGTTTTGGGGTCACCTGGTAGAAAAAAGGAAAATGATTATTTCTCTCAGGAACGTGGCTGATAGCACCATAGTTGATCTAAGATGAAAGAGAAGATAGTGGTAGTTTGTGTCACTTTTAATGATGCAGATCAGATGGTTAAATGTAAAAACCTTTTTCACTGCTGAGAGACATTTACAGAAAACAATGCCTACATGAAACCTGTCAATTCTCTTGTCCTGTTCACTCTCTTTGATGCTAGGGAGCACTCTCCTAATTTGTCAGTGATCAAATGAACCTCATGCAAGGACATCTTTCTGGTGAAACCCTACCCATGCAACTAATTCTGGCTGATGGAGTGGATGCAGTGGGACAGTTTTGCAGCCAACAACTAAGGCTCACATTTGCCCTAACACTCTATGGGCCATCCACATAATAGATCATTGGTGAGATTCAATTTTTTTTTACTACTGGTTCTGTGAGCATGGCTTGGTGGGCGTGAAGGGGAAGAATACTGTAAAGTCCTCAGTCAGAGGTGGTATTTGCCAGTTCTCTGAACAACTCAAAATTTCCGCTACCAGTTCTCCAGAATTGGTCAGAACCGGCTGAATAACACCTCTGGCCAGGTGGGCATGTGACTGAGTGGGCATGGCTATGTGGTGTTTCTTTTCCTTTTCACAACTCCCCTGCCCCCATGCTCTGTTTTTTGCCTACTGAGCCTCAGGGAAGCCTCCTGGCAAGGTAAGTGCAACAGTGAGAGGGGAATCAGCTGTGCCTCACAATTTAGATTAGCTAAAAAGCAAGAAATCCAATGTTTTCCTGCTTTCTAGCTAATCTAAATTGCATAGAACAGCTGATCATCCAAAATACTGGTTCGGCTGATCTGGTAGCAATTATTTTACTATCAGTTTGCCTGAACCAGGCCGAACTGGTAAAATACCACCATTGTAATAGGTGATCAGCAAGTGATCCAAGTAGATAAGAACTTATTCATCAGTGGTAGGATTCAATTTTTTTTAACTACTGATTCTGTGGGTGTGGCAGGGGAAGGATGCTGTAAAATCTCCAGTCAGAGGTGGGGTTTGTCAGTTCTCTGAACTACTCAAAATTTCCACTACTGGTTCTCCAGTACTGGCCAGAACCCACTGAATACCATCTCTGATGTTAATACCTTGGAAGAGAAAATTCACCTGATTTACCAGACACACACACACACAGAGAGAGAGAGAGAAAGAGAGAGAGATCCCACTCAGATTGTTAGTGATGGCTAAATCCAGAATTTCAGTTTTTAATCAAAATTTGCCTAAATTCCAATTCCAGTCCATATGATGCTACTCAAGGAACTTCTTTTCTTCCAATGAATAGACAAATGTGTTTATTTCTAGACTATTGCTTCTTATTTAATTGCTTTATATGTTGAATTGAAATATTGTTTTGTATATCCTACCCCATCAAATTTATTACAATATTTGAATATTATTTTATTATTTTTATATAAATGATTTTAAAAGTTTACCAATAAAGGAGCATATTTTTTACTCAGAGTTGAAATGAGGGAGACTTGGTGGTCTCTGAGCTTGGTTGTTTTCTTTGCAGACATTTCAACTATGTAACATCATCAGGGCACTGAATAATGAAATGACTGCAAGAAAACAACTCAGCTCAGAGAGCACCAGGATCCCCTCATTTCACAAAATAATATTAATATACCATTTAATTGATTAATAATAATAGACTCAGACATCTGATTTGAAGATGCATATTTAATAACCTCATCCTAAAGAACACTGACATTGTGATAAGCTCTAGTTCATGATAGGAGAAAATAAGTTTATAGTGACATCCCTTGGGTTGTTATGTGGATAAAAGGAAGCATGTTAAAGCTGTTTTGTTTTGGTCACTAACTTTTTAAATTTCAAACTCAGTTATTCAGCACTCATATATTCTTGACTCTATTTCTTCTGGTTTGACATCCCCATTTTACAAAATTCCCAATAGCCATGGCTTGTTTTAATATACTTGTGACAAACTCCACTCCCACTTTCATTTACCAAAGGACAGAAGCACACTCTTTTGTACACCTATTAAAGGCTTTTTAACAAACACTCATTCTTGCAACAGGCCACTTTCTAGCTGTTCTTTTCTTCAAGCATTTGTGTGCCTTAACATTTTTTCATCCTTTCCCCAACTTTAATAAATGGACTACTAAAAGACCTACTACTTGCTATTTGAAGAAAGGTTCTTCAGTGGTAGAAGAGGGGAACTCCCAAAGCCAAGGCTTGGTTTCCAAGTCAAGTTGTGAAATGGAATAAAAAAAGTACTTTATAACTTTCAGATCTTTTAATATCTACTCTCTGCCTTTAAAGTTATTTGTGTGTTTTGTGAGTGCTCTTTTGAGAGCTAATCTAGAATTAAGGATCCATGGTGGCACAATCGTTAGAATGCAGTACTGCACTTCTGCTGACTGCTGACTGTCTGCAATTTGACAGTTCGAATCTCACCAGGCTCAAGGTTGACTCAGCCTTCCATCCTTCTGAGTTTAGTAAAATGAAGACTCAGATTGTTAGGAGCAACAGGCTGACTTTCTAAACCGCTTAGAGAGGGCAATAAAAGCACTGTGAAGCAGTATATAATTCTAAGTGCTAATGCTATTACATTTGTACCTGTGGAATTTTATAGATGCTCAAGGCAGTAGAAAGATCATCAAACCATTCAGAATCCATCACTTCAAGAACTGCCAGCAGATTCCTTTGTCTTCCACACCTGTAGTTTGGGACATTCTCCTGCCCTGTAGACAGCAAGTCCAGCATGGCCTCGTACAGTATTCATGCATTAAAAAAGCTCTCATAGATGTTGTAACCCAGGGTGAAGTTGGGTAAGAGCTTTGGATTCTGGTTGATCTCACGAACAGTCAAAAGAAAGGGCAGGATGTGATAGAAATTGGTTAACTCCCTGCAACATAACAGATATTCAGAATTCATCATCTTCAATTTGGACTTCATTTATCAATTCTTAAAAACATGCCAAATTTACTGCAGATTTGTATGTATATAGTGCAATGCAGGAAAAATAATCAGAAACTCATTGCACAGTTAAAAAGTAGGGAACCCCTGAATTGTTTTTTTTCCTTCTTGCCTTTTGCATGTGATAGACATCTTTGGATATTTTTATTAGAAGAATACTCTGATTGATTCCAATAGGAGCTTCTTCTAAACACCAAACAAACAAAGATTCTAGTAAACTTGTGTATACCAGGATTAGAGGGATTTGTGGTTCCATAATGAAGAGTTATATTAAACTTGGTGTATCAGGATCAGAGGAATCCTACCAAAATCACCAGAGCTGATCCTAATTATAATTTTCTCCAAATTGTGGTTTTGGCGGGATTAGGAAAATAATCCATATACATTCACTAACTCGCTTGGGAAAACTAATAAAAGAAAGTGGAAAATTGCTTCAATCTGTTTAAATAAACTTTTACAAATTGAAACATTTGGTTTTTTTTTTTTGTTTACTTATTTACAGGGCTTACAGGGCCATCAATGACTCTAGGAGTCTCACAACAATCCCTAATAGTTAAAAGAAAATACCCTTCTCCTCAAAGCCAGACCAGATACCCTCACAGCAAAATCCTTCATCTTTATCCAGTGTTTGGGAAAAGAACCACATCTTCACAGTCCTCCAGAATGCTAAAAGGAGATGTTACCAAGTATAGCTATATGTCATCATTGTATTATCCTGTATTATTTCTTCCTATTATACCACCCAGGAGGTAACTAAATCTGGATTCAAGTAGTGAATTAGCTCTTGAGCAAGTGGAGGTGATCCATTTCTCAACAAGTCACCTGTCAGCTTTCCAGAGAAACCCAACAACAAAACTCTGAGGCAGGCAATTTCTCAAAGTTCCATTTTATTAAAGTAGTCATACTGGCACATCTGGGGAAACCCGAATCTGAGAGTTCCAGGTTTTCCCACAGTAATTCAACATCACCATCCCATCCCCTGCACCCATCAATACATCATACTGTCCAATCACCTTCTGTCCCAACACTCTACAAAATCCTCCCTCCCAATTTCCCAGGCACAGGAATGTGGCAGTGTGGAAGCTCCTTATGCTAATATGGCTTCCAAAGCTGACACCACCTTTAATCTCAGATATTGTTTTGCTACAGGATAGTGATGCCTTTGGAGGTATTACACTACACTGATGAATCTTTAATGTGATCCTTTGTAGCTAAATCATTAGCTTATCTCATAAGGTCTCTATCCACCTTGAATTTGGTTTTCAAAAGGTATTCCTTTAAAAAAAACCCTACAAAAAAGTGAGATGGAAGTCACAAAAGCTTAGAAAACAGGTAAAAGATATAGGGTGGAATGAAAGATTGGAAAGATAGGACAGACTACAACATAGAGGAGAGGAGATGGTGGGAAATAATCTCAAGAAGTCTCCCTTTGCTCAAAGGTATTGGGTCATTTGATTGTGAGATATGCCACTATGCATCTATGATTTATAAATAAATAAAAAATTGACTCTCCACAGTAATAATTTTGGGAACAGGCAGAACCTCACCTAGGCAAAAGTCATCTTGGGAGTGTATTGCCAGGTATTGAGGCTTCCTCCTTTTGTGGAGGAATTTAAAAGAGACTTTGCATGCTTAACTTTTGCAAAACCATCATATGCCCCTGGAGCCTTTTCCTAAAGCAAATTGGGAGAAACAACAATGTTTCTTTCTCAATATGAGGAAGTAGGGAATGGAATACTTTCATGTAAAACCACCAGAATCCTGTATATAAAAGAAATTACGTTTTCAATCGGTGGATTGGAGGCTTGGAGAAAACATATGGGTAGAGTTGAGAAATCATTCCTGATGTTATTCCGCCAATCAGGAAATATCCTGGCTTGTAGTAATTAAACTCCTTCTTTTCTTCTATTATCTCCTTCAATGGGCATTTTATCAGCATCGTGGCACAGGGAAATTTGGACAGAAGTTGAAGCAGAAAAAACTGTATATGCAACAGCAGCATTTGACATGTATTGATGGAGATTCTTTCTATAGTTCTGCCTTTGGCACAGAGTTGGATCTCAGAGCCCACAAAAGAGCACAACTGCAGTGAAGATGGTCCAGCTAGGCCCCAAATCAAACTAGACAAACCTGCAGTTTCAGACTGGCACAGTTCCTTCCCAGTTCTACCACATTCTTCTTTCACTAAAGACTGAGATGGTTTTCAGATTTTCAGTTGTTGTTTATCCCATTTCCTTCACATCAGTTTTACAACTAATGATAATGATGGAAATGATCCCACAAACTTTGTTCAAAATAGAATAAATTACCATGATTTTGATAATTAGAAGGGGAATTGGGAATTGTTGTTGTAACAGGTGTGCAACTGGAAAAAAAAACACAATTTTGCATGATACAAGGGCATAGCTCTAATTTAAGAGTCAGGAAGGGAATTTAGGAAAATTTGTCTTCTACTCCGTAAACTTAATCCTGAGATTTTAAAGTCTGCAAGTGCTATAACAATTGAACACTTCTTTACTAGCCAGTAGGGCATTGTTGTTGTAACAGGTGTGCAACTGAAAAAAAGACACAATTTTGCATGACACAAGGGCATAGCTCTAATTTAAGAGTCAGGAAGGGAATTTAGGAAAGTTTGTCTTCTACTCCGTAAACTTACTCCTGAGATTTTAAAGTCTGCAGTGTGCTATAACAATTGAACACTTCTTCACTAGCCAGTAGGGCAGAGATGGTATTCAGCAGATTCTGACCAGTTCTGGAGAACCGGTAGTGGAAATTTGAGTAGTTCAGAGAACTGGCAAATCCCACCTCTGACTGGCCCTGCCCTCATCTATTCTTTGCCTCCCGAGTCTGAGCTGATCAGATGGGTCTTCTTTTGTTGTCTTGCACAGGAGAATGGAGCTGGAAAGCAGGTTACGGGGTGGGGAGGGAATGGGGATTTTTCAGTATCCTTCCCCTGCCTTGCCCACTGTAGTGTATTCAAATAGAGACTTCTAAGTCAGTGTTCCTATTGGTTAATAAACACAATGAGCTATTGGCTAATAACGTGAGCATCTAATTGGCCGCCTAAAGTGGCGGGAAGTTTGAATAGATGCCATTGGTTGCAAGCTGCGAGCAGCCACTATAAAAGGGGCTGCCGCGGCTCGACTGCAATTGAAGTTACTTGTTCTTAATAAAAAGAGCTGAATTCAAATCTGGTCTGCAAGTCTCTTTTTGGCAACAGAACACCCACCAAGCCATGCCCATAGAACTGGTAGTAAAAAAAATTTGAATCCCACCATTGCAGTAGGGACATTAGAATTTCTTACTATTCGCTCTACTGTAGATGAGACAATCTTCCTCAATAAAGTTGGATACTCCAGGATGGTTATCTCCATAAATTATACAACCCACACCCCCAACTCATCAGAGGCCCCTGTTAAACTTTACCTCTATCTTTCTAAATGGGAAATATTATAGGTCATCAGGGTTGGAAATAAGATCTGATTTAAAAAAAATCCCCCCAATGGTGCTGCAATGCCTTGGGTTTTATTTTGTGTATCCCTTAATTGGTATTGGCTTGCCTTTAGTGCATTAATCTGAATAGTGGCCTTTTATTGACTTGTTTATGATGTGATCACATTTGCTGCCACTTACACAGATTTCCTAGTAGGGGACCAAAAGATGTTGCTAATTTAGTGCAATATCAACAATAGCTGAAGGTGAAGGGGTAAAGAAAATCTTAGAAGAGAAATCTTAGAAATCCCCATGAACAATGACTTGGGATGAACATGTGAGATGTAAGAACCGAATTATTCAATACTCACGATGCATGATCAAGTCTGGTTCACAATTCAAAGGTTTATTAAAGAAAATAAGCGTTTGCCAATGGGCCTTCAAGTCCCTTCCAAAGTGGATTGGGTACAAGAAGAGCAAACTTCCATATTCAAACAATACATCTGATACCCCTGCACAGAACACACCATGCCTAAGAGGCCCTTCCCACACACCAGAAGTGGTATTCAGAAGGTTCTGAGCAGTTCTGGAGAACCGGTAGCAGAAATTTTGAGTAGTTCGGAGAACCGGCAAATGCCACCTTTGACTGGAGATTTTACCAGTATCCTTCCCCTGCCACACTCACCAAGCCACGCCCACAGAACAGTTAGTAAAAAATTTGAATCCCACCATTGCCACACACCCCTTATTCTCTATATTCTAAAATGAGATAAACTATAAGTTTGAGAGTCAGCAAGGCATTGTTTTCAGTGTTTCAGTGTCTTATTTTGGTTTTATCTGCTTATCTGCTGCGCTGGTGGGCTTTACCTTGAGAGGATATTCCCTCGTTGCCTAGCCTGGGCAGATCTTCCCATTCTCCAAGAAGACTATAACAATGTATTATGTACTTGTGACTGAACACGTTTTAGGTTGTAGGGTTGGGATTTTATGCAGAAAAAGAAAAACCTAACAGAAAAGCATCAGAAAGAGCAAAAGAGGTCTTCTAGTTTAACTATATAAATTCCATTAGAAAAGAATAACATAATTTTTCTCTCAAACAGGTCTAAATATATATGATATATATGCACTAATGAAACCAATACACATTGCGTCTAAAAACCTCCTCTAAAACATTTTATGAAACATAAATTAAGTAGCACATTAGTTACATATCTTGCCTGGATCAACCCTGAAGATGGTCAATTGCTTCATAGAAGAACATGGATCTGATGTTTATATATAGGAATTGATGAGCTTCAAAAGCACAGCATGGGTTATGTTGTAGCTATATTTCAAAATATCTTGGTCAAGGCCTAAGTTGCATGGTTATAAAACAGATCAAGAAATATTTATGGAGTCAAAAATGATCAATGGGCAATAACCAAGAAGTGTTAGGAAGCATGCTGTTGAATCAAAGCTGAAAGGAGAAAGGGAAAAAAGCCATTGCCTTTTCAATCCTATCAGGGCAATGACATTGGCCACAGTGTGCATCACTATGCAATCTTCATGTTGTGGCCCACCAGCAGCCAGCAGAGCTGGCAGCAGATTCAGACAGATTCAGAGGAGGTTGGGGAAGAACATGGGCCAGTCCTGGAATCTGGGAAAGGCTCTGACAAGTGCTCTGCATTGGAGGCAGAGATGGGAGCAGGGCCATCCGACAGTTATCAACTGCCTTCAGAGTTGGAGATCAGTGGGGCAGAAGAACAGCTGGAGCCTGTTCCTGATGTGTGCATGCGCAGAGCTGCCAGGGGAAGGGAACAGTTAAGGAACAAGGGTCAACTCGGGAGTAAAGGTACAGGTGGAGGGTCAATGGCCCCTCCCATAGGGAAGAAAGAGGAGCAAAAGGGGAGTGGGGTTTTGCAGGAGACTATTAGTACATTTAATTAGTGTGAAGATTTGTTAGTGACTCTCAGGGTCTCCTTACCAAGTATTGCCTTGTACAGCATTGCGCTTGGAAGATATCAGCCTGGCAACTCTTGAAGCCTGATAAGGTCTGAGGCAGAGGTGGTATTCAGCAGGTTCTGACCAGTTCTGGAGAACCGGTAGTGGAAATTTTGAGTAGTTCGGAGAACCGACAAATCCCACCTCTGACTGGAGATTTTACAGTATCCTTTCCCTGCCACGCCCACCAAGCCACGCCCACAGAACCAGTAGTAAAAAAAATTGAATCCCACCACTGGTCTGTGGTTATAATTCATCCTTGAAAGACTGTTTGCCAGGACTTTGCTGGATGTGAATGATAGGAATTCAGATTAACTTAATAAAAATGGGTTTTGTTGGACAAGGAGTCTGCTTCATGATTTTGTGAAGCCTAGGTCAGAACACTTCAAAAGATCAGGTTGAGGCTTTGCACACAGAAATTCTGGGGACATCCCAGACAAAGCAGTTCACCTTGGTCTAGTGACAATTCAGGTTCTTGCTTAGTGGAATAATTATCAGAGTACCAAAGAGATTAGTAGTGCTTTAGCTACCCCAGAGGATGGAAATGCTGATGTGTCCAAACCAAGCATGGGGACTACTTGAACAGGATATTAGCAGAAAAGACTACGGCTGTATGCTAGACTAGGAAGTTGAAAAAAACATACTGCAGTGGGGTGGACAAAGTACTTCCATACTGTTTCCAGACAATTACAGTGTCATCATTCCAAGTAATGAACTTAGGGAAGTCAAGACTGACACTTTGCTTGGGTTCAAGAGATCCTTTATTGAGTATATCATATTGACACTTAGAATGGTGAAACTCGCTCTAAATTATTCCAATGCTCAGGGATAGTTAAACGAATGAGACTTCCCAGTGGTGGGATTCAATTTTTTTACTACCGGTTCTGTGCACATGGCCTGGTGGGCATGTTGTCGCTTGGTGGGCATGGCTTGGTAGGCATGGCAGGGGAAGGATACTGCAAAATCCCCATTCTCTCCCCACCCCACTAACCTGCTTACCAGCTCCATTCTCCTGTGCAGGGCAAAAAAAGAAGACCAGCCAATCAGCTGGGACTCAGGAGAATAGATGGGGACGGGGCCAGTCAGGGGTGGCATTTGCTGGTTCTCTGAACTATTCAAGATTTCTGCTACCAGTTCTCCAGAGCTGGTCAAAACCTGCTGAATACCACCTCTGGTTCCCATTCCCCCTTTGCCTCACAGGTTACATGGGCCAATCAGTTCAGATGTAGGTTCCCGCTCAACTTCAATAGGTGTCCATTGATATGACCTTGGTTCTCATGCCAGCTGGTAGATGTTATGCCTAACTGGCTGAGGTACCACATTCCTGAGTCCCCCACCCGACAATGCTCTCCTCCCTCCCCCTTGAATAACAACCAAGAAATGAAGCAGAAGTAAGTATGGCTTCACCTGAAGTCATTTTGCAGGTTGACATACATAGGAATAAGCCAAAGTTTTGTCTTTTTTTGTGTAAATTAGTTCAATAATTTGCTATCATGACATAACGCATACTTCTGCAGTGGGCCAAGCCTTCATGGGTGACTACACACATCAATGAGACCATTTTTATTTTGTTTTGTGCAGAATTCAAAAAAAGGGAATATTTTAAGGTAATGTTTTAGTCTGATGATTTAGTCTAATTGAATAGAGTAAAATATCACTTCCTGGACACAGTTATTCCAGGGACCTGTCCTAAATGCAGGAAGAAGCTTACACCATACCAAAAATAGGTAGCAAGGAATTTACTGTTTTCAGTGGCTAGTGAAAAACCGTTCACTTGTTTTAGCATATTGCAATGTTTAGTATTTCAAGAATCGTTTTGCTAAGTAAGAAGCAGTCAGACTTTCCAGAACTGGTCCCTTGAGGGAACATTTAAATTGCAATTATGCCCATGGTCACAGAAGTTTCTTATAGAGAATCCACTGTGATCAATTTTCTCTTTATTATTAACAAAATGATGGTGATTTATTCTATTTCCACAGATCCCCTGGAATTCCCCTGCTCAGAAACCAAAGTGAGAATACACAGCAATTCCCCATCAACAGAACATGACAAATATTAGGTAATTTTTCATATAAAAATCCTGAAAATAACCCCAAGAATGTCAGATGGGGTTTATGTAGTCAGGAACTATAATAGCATGACATTTTATGCTTCTCCCTCCAATTTTGCTGCCAGGATGTGTCTGTTCTTTGGTGAGAGGATATTGCTTCTCCTCAGAGAGCTATGAGATCAAAGACAGTGGCTCCTCTCTCAAAGAATATCGCAAATCTCCCTCATGGTATGGAATATGTTGCCGCTGGTTCTTTTCTTGGTGCCCCTTTTCCCCTGTGGGGTATCAATGGTCAAATGTCAACTGAATGTATTAGAAGGGGAAAAGCACATGTTAAATTATTACCATCCGGGTGATTATATGATTAGTGAAATCATATCTACATCCAGTGCTGTCGTTCAACCATATCATTTCTTCACGCCTCCCACCAACATATTTGCAAGGTAATGGCTAGTGTGCACTGAATTCTGATTAATTGGTAATCTTTTCAGTACAGATTCCCACTTCCTAGTGCAAAGTCACTGTGTCCTTTCCCCCCCTCCCTATGTGCTTTAAAGAAAACACTTATTCTACCTATGGCATATCATGCACTTTGAGAGGTTTAACTGTTCTATATAGTTCTTCACAACCTACAGTAGGTGATGCAAGGGAGAGTCACCTAGCTTAAGGGAAAGAAAAGAGGTCCTTCCTACCATATTTTCTCATTGCCTACAATGTTGTCTATCTTTCTCTATTCCTTCCTCCCACTCTCCCTCTTTCCTTCCCTCTTTCCATCCCTCTTCCCCCACCTTCCTTATTATCTTTATCATCTCCTGGATATAGTCCTCCACTGATGACTTCACTCTTAGGCCAATTTACAGAAACAAACATCTGACAATATTCCCTACATTGCAATGTCGTGAGAGTGAGGATCTCATAACCTATTAACATCCTCACCCCTCCATGATGAGTTTTTAGATTGACCCATCCCATCACTCTTCCGTTAGCTTCAGACCAGATTTTTAATAGTCCAAACTACATGTAAAAGGTAGAAATATAACTGATGATTCACAGATTCCCTTAAAAGATTATTCAAAATAAGATATGCCTTTATGTCGCGAAGATAATTATTTTTACCCAAAATGAAGGCCTATTAATATATCTTATCTTGCAGTAAGTTTGTGAGTTTTGTTCATGTCCTGCCCTTCTTCTTTGCCATTCATGAGATCAACCAGAATCCAAGGCTCTTACCAAACATCACCCTGGGCTACAACATTTATGAGATCCTTTTCAATGCAAGAACAGCATATGATGCCATGATGGATTTGCTATCCATGGGACAGGAGAATGTCCCAAACTACAGTTGTGGAAGAGGAAAAAATCTGTTGGCTGTGCTTGAAGGGACTGATTTTGAACTCTTCAGTCATGTTTCAAGCATGTTGGGCCTCTACAAAATCCCTCATGTATGAATGACAGTTTAAGGTAGGTTTTTTTTTTTACATAATACTTTCCCATTATGGACCTAAACATTTTTTTCTTCATTCTGGCATCAGCATAGATTTTGAAAGAAAGACTGTTTTTCAGAGTTCCCCCTTTTACTGCTTGAAATGGATTAAGACTATCCATATGTTAACTGCAGCGTTCTCAATGACACATGAAAAGCACACTTTTGCAATTGGAAATAACTTTAAATTAAGCACTCATATTTATTCATTTTAAAAAAATCTTTACTGATCATATTTTCACAATTAAAAACATATTTCCACTCATTACAGCATGTTCATAATGGCGTTCACTCACATTGACATATTCCTGAACATGTAGGTGGTTATTATACACAAAAAATGACACTGTACACAGCAAATGAGATAACTATGCTGGGTTTCATATCACAGATCACTAGCTGAACACTTCTCAAGCATTTAGGATTGCGTGATGTATCAGCGGATTATGCAAGCAGATCCCAGTAAAGTGGCTTCTGCAGCTGACCAATGGTGATTTTGTCAGCTAATTGTTTTCAAGTGCTTGCCTAGGTCTTTAGGTACAGCATCCAGTTACATCCAGTGCCAGTTACCACTGGAACCACCTGCACTGGTTTATGCCAGAGTCTCTGCAGTTCGATTTTCAAGTCCGGATATATGGTGATTTTTTCAAGTTGCTTCTCATCGATTCTACTATCACCAGATATGGCAATGTTAAAGATCCACACTTTTTTCTTTTCCAAAATCATGATATCCAGGGTACTGTGTTCCAAAACTTTGCCAGTCTGTATTCGGAAGTCCCACAGTAGTTTTGCATGCTCATTTTCAACCACTTTTTCAGGCATACGATCAGGAGTGGGATTCAAATTTTTTAACCGGTTCTGTGGGTGTGGCTTAGTGGTCATGTTACTGGGCGGACATAGCTTGGTGCTCATGTTATTGGCTGGGCATGGCCAACTCAATATCACTCACATCGAGGCATGCAACTCCTTTCATGACTGTGGGGATGCTGCAACAGTTGTAAGTATGAAAAATAGTCATCAGTCACTTTTTTCAGTGCCATTGTAACTTTGAATGGTCACTCCACGTAAGCAAAGTACCAGCAAAGGAGGGGAAAATGACTCCACAGACATTCCTGAGACAGGAAGTCTAGTCCTGCCAAGAATGTAATAAGGGTTAATGGAGAGGCAGTTTCTGTAAGCAACACCAGAATGTTTCCTTCCTGCCTTCCTTACAGGATTAGGCCAGTAATTTCTTCAAACAACCGGTTCTCCAAATTGCTTAGAATGTTAACAACTGGTCCTAGTGAATAGGTGCGAACTGGTAGAATCCCATCCCTGCTTATAATCCCACCAGTTCTTTGTTACAGGCAGATGGTAGTTGTGAAACAAGTTCCAGTGGACCATCTGAGTGACTGTGTTGTGACTCTAGGTGGTTATTGTTGTTGTTGTTGTTGTTGTTATTATTATTGTTATTTGTTGTTACAGTTATTTATACATTCAATATAAGGCATACATTCATATATTTACATAATTATTTACATATTTATGCACAGTATTATTTCATCTTACCATAACTCGTACCTTTCTTTCATTTATCTACTTTACGTCTAATTTCTAACCCATAACTTATTCCAAAGAGCTAGATAATCATCCACCTTTTCTATTTCATCTTAGATCAACTATGGGGTCATCAGCCACATTCCTGGGCAGAAACATGATTTCCCTTTTTTCTACCGAGTGAGTCCAAAGCAAGAACCTCCTCATTTGGCGATTATTAAACT
>NW_020770942.1:0-13564 GCF_900518735.1 Pseudonaja textilis | reverse complement strand
GAGAGAGAGAGAGAGAGAGAGAGAGAGAGAGAGAGAGAGAGAGAGATGGATGATAGATAGATACTGTAGATAAGGAGTCTTCAAGCTTGACAGCTTTAAGACTTGTGGACTTCAACTCCCAGAATTCCCCCTCCAGTCACGTTAGCTCAGGGATTCTGGGAGCTGAAGTCCACAAGCCTTAAACTTGCTAAGTTTGAAGACCCTTGGATTAGATAGATAGATAGATAGATAGATAGATAGATAGATAGATAGATAGATAGATAGATAGATACTGTAGATCAGGGGTCTTCAAGCTTGACAGCTTTAAGACTTGTGGACTTCAACTCCCAGAATTCCTCCTCCAGTCACATTAGCTCAGGGATTCTGGGAGCTGAAGTCCACAAGTCTTAAACTTGCTAAGTTTGAAGACCCTTGTTCTAGAGGAAGAAGAAACAAATGACCTCCTTCCCAAGAATGAGGACCACTGGTTTCCCCCTGTCGCCTTCTGCGAGGGATGTCATTGGAAGGATGTGTTTCTGTCCACTAAAAGCAGGAAGTTCATAAAATCCAATTTTTGCTGCCTCAACATCCTTTCGGCACCCTCTAGAAAACTCACAATTCAGGCTGGATTTCCATAGGGTGTTTTTGGCTCACTTGGTGGGACGTGAATGAATGAACGAATTCTTTATTGGCCAAGTGTGATTAGACACACAAGGAATTTGTCTTGGTGCATATGCTCTCAGTGTACATAAAAAGAAAAGATACATTCATCAAGAATCATAAGGCTCAACGCTTAATATAGTCATAGGGTAGAAATAAGCAATCAAATCATACTAGGAAACAGTCAGTATAGATCGTAAGGATACAAGCGACTAAGTTACAGTTGTGCAGTCACAAGTGGGAGGAGATGGGTGATAGGAACGATGAGAAGGTGAATAGTAACAATAATGCAGACTTTGTAAAGAGTTGGACAGTGTTGAGGGAATTATTTGTTTAGCAGAGTGATGGCATTCGGGGAAAAACTGTCCTTGTGTCTACTTGTTCTGGTGTGCGGGGCTCTAGAGCGTCATTTTGTGGGTAGGAGTTGAAACAATTTATGTCCAGGATGTGAGGGGAGGTTAAGATGAGAGATGGCATTGGTCTTCCTTCCATTCTTAGAAGAATTTCCATCCCATCCATAAAGAATTTCATCTCCCCAGAACTGCACCTTCTCATTTTACAGACTACATTCTGCTTCAACCAGTTTTGCAATGGTGTTAGGGCAGCCTAGGTGGATATCGTTCCTGTCTTTATTTTCCAAGGTGAGGGCCAAGGTGGCCCCCCAGGTGAGATGACAGGCACCAGCTACCACGGGCAGAGTGAAAGAGAGCGATGGGGGCCTTTCATGGGCTACTCTGAATAATACATGAAGTTTTGTTAATCATGCGCTGATTAAAAGGACGATGTGTTAACATTATCTCTTGTCACCTTGGGAGAGCTGAGGTCGAGGGGAGGCACCTGGGGAGGGAAGGAGACACAGGAAGAGCTGCAGTCCCTGGACGGAGCTGGTCTCCAGATCCTAAGGAAGACCTTCAGAACTACAGAAGTCATCTTAAATCAAATGGGTACCTCCCAGTCCCAGTGGGACTCAGACCTTGGAGCGTAGGTGTCCGCGTTCCAGTGAAACTCCCCATTTCCATTCAGCATTCCGAAACAAAACTTCATCCAAGTCAGAATTGATTAAAGAATTCATATTGGCACCTCTGGGGAAAACCTGAATATGAGAGTTCCGGGTTTTTCCCTTCCCAACTGGAAATTCAAAACCTATCCCCTAAACCCGTGATGGCAAACCTATGGCAGGCGTGCCACAGGTGTCATGCAGAGCCATTGGTGCAGGCGCGCGAGCCCCAGCCAAACTTACCTGCACTGAGCACACATGCACCTCCCAGCAGATTTTTGGCCCGTTTGAGGCCGTTTTTGCCCTCCTGGGGGGCTCGAGGGAAGCCTCTGCGGCCTTTGGAGGCCAAAAAACAGGAGTGACGAAACCGGAAGTGCCAAAATAGGCCTGTTTTTCGCCCCCCAAAGGCTGCAAAGGCTTCCCTTGAGCCCCCAGGAGGGCAAAAACAGCCTCAAACGGGCCAAAAATCAGCTTGGAAGTGCATGCATGTGCAGTGCAAGTAAGGGAGTGGAGGGGGGGGTTGCATGCGCACGTGTGGGGGGGGGCGCATTGCATTGTGGGTGCTGGCACACGTGTGCTTCGCCATCACTGCCCTACACCCACCAAGTCCATCACATGGTCCAATCGACCATCGTCCCAACTGGAGACATTCCTCCAGCCGCTCCTTTGCAGAGGCAGGGTAACTTGTCCTTGACTTTATGAGAAGAATGTTGTTATGCCTAATCTTCCACCCCTCCGTGAAATCCCCCCCTTCCAAATTCCCAGGAACTAAGAATGTGGCAGCTTGGAAGCTTCTGAGTCAAATGTGGCTTCCTAAGCTGGCAATGTGAGCTTTCTCTGACTCGGTTTAGAAGTCCAGAGGAGCCCAGATGTTCGGTGGGATGAGCCTCTGCTCCACAAATTGAATCGGACGGATTTCCCGATTTAGAAATCCGGCTTTCTTGTGACTTATGCAGATTTGTAGGAATCACAGGTGGGCACTAGTGGGATCAGGCGGAAATGTTAGCATGGCTTTCCCTTTAGATGGTCGTCGAGTTGTGGAAGGTACCCCCAAGCGCCATCTAGTCTGACCCTCTGCAGTATGCAGGAAAACCAACCAATCCATTGGTTTGATTATGTCTGATCTAGTGAAAAGGAGAACTAGGGGTGACATGATAGCATCTTCCAGTATTCGAAGGGCTGCCCCAAAGAAGTCAAGCTATTCTCCAAAGAACCTGAGAGCTGGACAAGAAGTGATGGATGGAAATTAACCAAGGAGAGAAGCAACCTAGAACTAAGGAGGAATTTCCCGAGTGGGAGAACAATTAACCATTAACAATTAACCAGAAGCTGTGGGTTTTCCATCCCAGGAGGTTTTCAAGAAAAGACTGGACAGCCATTTTCCCAAAAATGGCGTCGTGTCTCCTGCTTGAGCAGGGGTCGGACTAGAAGACCTCCAAGGTCCCTTCCAACTGTTATTTTGTTCCTTTTATTTGGGCAGATGTGTGTTCCGCAGTTCTCTAACCTGCCACGGGCTCAATCTTGCGGCTCAATCTCGTTTTTTACGGGCTCCAAATGGAATTCGACCGATTTGAGGGGCAAACTTCCTGCGTCCTCTGGTAGCCACACGAGCAGTAACTAAAACACAGATTCCAGGCTAATCGGTGCTTTTCGTTGAGAAGACAAATCGTTCCTGGGGAATTGCTTACCGTGTAGGAAATGGGGCCTCACAGACCCACAGCTGTCAGGGCCGTCGATCAATGTCTCATCTGGACTCACCGTGATTGACAGCCTGCTCTTCGTGCTGTCAATCAGATCCTGCCAGGATTCGGAATGGGGGAAGAAAATGAAGGTTTTGAGGGCCCTGATTGGAAAAATGTGTACACCACTTTAAAAATGGAGAACGACGTGCTTCTGTGCTCGTTCAGGTACGAGGGGAAGGAAAGAGTTGTTTGCCGACGTGGCATGATCTGGAAGCCTTCTCGGGGTGGTTGGTGGGGGTTTTTAGGATCATAGAATCATCGTTGGAAGGGACCTTGGAGGTCATCTAGTCCAACCCCCCCCGCTCGAGCAGGATTGTCTATTCCAAATATTAGCCTCTACCTAGGATCGAACTCACAGCCTCCTGATTGTGAGGCGAGAGCTCCACCATTTTGGAGTGCAAAAGGCTCAAGAAGCAACGGATGGAAACCGCTCCTTCCAGAAGTTGTGGGTCCTTCCTCCCTGGAGGCTTTCAATAAGAGACTGGAATGGTGCTGGGGTTAGACTAGCAGACCTCTAAGGGAACCTTCCAGCTCTCTCATTCTGTTCATGAAAAGTTACAACTTCGGCCACAACGCAGTGTGTAGTTCTGGACTTGGCATAGATTATTCTCAACTGGATCACCACAGCATCCTACCGTGGTTTTGAGTTTTACCTGGAACGGCTTATCTCAGAGAAGAAGGACAACATTTAAGGAAGTTATAAATGTTGCTCCCTCAAATCTAGAAGTCCATTTTATCAGATATTCTCCCCAGAACAAGGAACGGTGGGCTTTCTCCTTCCAACAAAACCCACCCATTTGCTTTGCAAGCTCTCCAATAATTCAACGAAAGAAATAGCAGCAATTGTAATAAAACGCTAGAGATCTTTGAAAATATTTAGCAAAACACTCATTTTTTTTTTTCATTGCATGACGGACCAGAAGAAGTTTACGCAGTTTTCAGTTCCTTGCTGTGGCATCCAATCCACGTGTCTTCTCTTTAAATCTAAAGGCCCGAAACGTGGGAATAATTCCAGTCAATTCATAAGGGGGGGAAAGCGGAACACGCTGTCAACGTTTGCATTAAAGAAAAGACTGTCTGTCCTGATTTAGAAGGACAAATTGTATTTATCTGTCTCTCACTGTGCCTGCGTTCAAAAAAAGGGGTATTACGAATGTTACCTTTGGCGCGCTACTGTGAAAATATTTGTATTCTGTTGGGCTGTTATCTAATCAGAAGCGATGTAATTCCCCATTGGTAAATTTAATCAGAATGTTGCGTTTCGCCCGACAATGTTTTTAGAGGAGAAACGCAGCTTCTAAATAAAGAACCCCTTCGAAGTGGAGGCGGAGATGCCAACAGCGGCTGAGCAGCAAGTGGAGCTACCCAAAATAATCTTGAATTCTCGGCCTTGTGGTCCAAATGAGAGGCTTCTTTAGATTAAGCGCGATTAAGCGCTGACTTTAAATCTCCATCCTTTTATAATCATGCTGTGGACACATTTTCCCACGCTGTCCGAAATGTACACGGTATTGCGAGGAAAACAGAATCCTGAAATTCACGCTTGGGACGGTGCCTGAGGAGCAGATTTTCATTCTCGGTTGTTGTTTTTTAATTTTTGCTGAGGAAAATATTGGAGAAACTGTTGCGGTTGAAATAAAGCGATCAATTAGTTTGCTTATCCCGGTTCCCTGGTGGAAATTAGGCACAGGAAGAGATGCTAAAGCTGGTTGGCACCAGAGGCTAATATAGATAGATAGATAGATAGATAGATAGATAGATAGATAGATAGATAGATAGATTGATCTTTGGTTGTTGCCTGAAGATGATGAATGGGACTTCATCGAAACGTTGCCTAGATACTTCGAATCTTACGCGGGAGAAAACCCGAACAACCAAAGATTCACATACAAATACCCGCGAGAACCTCAGAATATATATATATATATATATATGGATCTTTGGTTATTCGGGTTTTCTCTCTCGTAAGATTGGAAGTATCTAGGCGACATTTTGATGAAGTATCTAGGCAACGTTTTGATGAAGTCTCATTCAACATCTTCAGGCTTGTGTCTTCGGCTCTGTGCTTCTCAGAGTGAGAAGCACAGAGCCGAAGACACAAGCCTGAAGATGATGAATGAGACTTCATCGAAACATCACCTAGATACTTCCAATCTTACACAGGAGAAAACCCGAATAACCAAAGATCCACATACAAATACCCGCGAGAACCTCAGAAAACCAATATATATCTATATATCTATATATGTATCCAGGAATTTTGCAGACAGTTTTCAATCGAGGAGTAATGGAGACAGGCACAAAGATTCACTGGTAGGAAAAGTAGAGTTAAGGCTGTGCTAGAAATAGCTTTTTCAAAGGGCCTTATTGAACGACGGCCTTGTTTAGTGACAGTTTGTAGTTACTAAGGTGATGAAGAAGCAACTTTGCAATCTTTTCAAGTCTATGAAGTAAGTAAGGTCATAAGCACGGTTGGTTCGGTTAATGACTAAGTTGCCCTCAGTTTTGGTCGCTAAACAAGGATGCTTGTAGGAGGAGCCAAGCGTTGGCTTCTATATAGGCAGTCCTTGACTTGAGACCACAATTGGGCTCAAAATTTATGTTGCTAATTAAGGCGAATTTTGCCCAATTTTACGGCCTTTCTTCCCACAGTTGTTAAGTGAACCACTGCTTGTTATGGTGAATCTGGCTTCTCCATTCACTTTGCTTGTCAGATGGTCGCAAAAGGGGATCCCCCCGGGACACTGTGACCGTCGTAAATATGAATCACAGTTGCCAAGCGTCTGAATTTTGATTGTGCGATTGTGGGAGATGCTTCCACCGTCGTAATTGTGAAAAACGGTCATCTGTCACTTTTTTTCAGTGCCGTTGTAACTTCGGTCACTAAGTGAACTGTTGTAACTTGAGGACTATCTGTAATGGGTGAGAATTGTAGCAAAATCAGACCTGGGAATAAAGATCTGGACAGCATCCAACAGCTGTTCAGAATTTCTCGGTGGGTGAGTTCACCGTACTTTGAACAGCGAGGTGCGCGTGTGAGTTGCGCGGCTCCAGTTTTAAGTCAGAGACACACCTGAACTGTTTCAGTCTCTACAAGCCAGGAGTCTTAATCCCGATCATGCGAAACGATGCCAGAGGCTGTGCAACGCGGGTTCCTTGTGCTACAAAAGGCCAGTTGCTTGATGTGATCGCAACCATGTTGAATCGCTTTGACAAGTACAAGAATCATGACAGAAGAATGATTGTGGGTCCCAGGTGGGCGAACGGACCTGGATGGCAAACTCCGTACGCCGCACACGTCCTCTCTGCTTGAAGGGTTGATTGACATACAACGACCTACCAGAACGGAAGAATGTGGCTGCTGCGGGCCACAACACACACACACACACACACACACACACACACTCTCCCTTGTGAGCTTTGCGGTAGGCTTAAAACATTGAAAAATTCTGTCTCTGCCGTGGCATCAATAAAATTAGATTGTCGTCTAAGGAGGCTAAACATTGCTCTCTCCATGAATGTAAGTAGAGAAGGGGAGGTGGCAGTTTTCACGCTACCTCCTGCACAACTTGTGCGAGTGCAAGGCAGACAAAAGAGAGAACAATTGCGGAGTCTGAATTGTGGTGTAGGTTGCCTCATTCTTCCCCAGTTTTTTTGTAGGAGGGAACCAACTCTGGTGGACTCTGGCTGTGTCTTTGCTAGGACAGTGGTGTCCGTTGTAGAGTGGCCCATTGTAGCCTGCTGTGGACTTTGTTGGGTTTTACAACGGTTTTACAAAGGTTTGTAAGGAAAGGGCTTCTGTCCTGGGTAGAAAGATTCACATTTTGGGCTGAGCTTGGTCTGAGGAGCTTCAGGGAGCAATCCTGATGAGACCTCCTCCAGATCATTTTTGGAGTGATATTCTTCACTGCAAGTATCCTTTGATCATGTAGGACTTGAGTAACTGTTCCAATCCCCTTTCAAACCTGGTCATCCAATGACAGGAAGAATCCCTTCTATGGATTAGACCAGTGATGGCTAACCTTTTTCAGTTCCCGTGCTGATCATTGCATGCACACTCACTTGCGTGCGCTCATGTGCCAATACCCAGAAGGCAATGGGAGTTGCCTCCCCACGCCCTCTGCGCATGTGCGCACAATTCCCCCTTGCGCGCCGCATGTCTGCGCATGCCCGCACGATTCCCCCTCACACCTCGCATCTCTGCGTGATTTCCCCTACGCAAGCAAGCATCTCCCATGCACCCCCCTCCGCTCCCTGTGCATGCACGCCAGATACCCGGCAATCAGCTGTCGGGCGGAGGTGCCCACATGAATGCACAGTGGGGCTCTTCCGGGCCACCGCTCGCACGCCGGAGGAGATGGCCCTGCGTGCCACTTTTTGGCATGCGTGGCATAGGGTTTGCCAACACGGGATTAGACTTTAGAGGAATAACATTTTGTAGGATCTTCATGGCGGCATAATCTCCAGAAGTGGTAGTTGTCCTGTTCCAAAACCGCCACACCCCTTCAACCTGCCAATTCCTACTTGGAGAAACACTCTAGGACTGTGATGTCGAACCTATGGCATTGCCTGCCACAGGTGGCAGGCAGAGCCATTTGTGCGGACAAGTGAACCCCAAGCAAACATACCTGCTCTGTGCATGCAAGCACCTCCCAGCTGATTTTCGGCCTGTTTGAGGCCATTTTCGCCCTCCAGGAGGCTCGCTGGAAGCCTCTGCAGCCTCGGGAGGCCGAAAAACGGGCCTTATGGAAATACCGGAAGTGCCCCTTTTCAGCCTCCAGAGGGCCTCCGGAGCCCAGGGGAAATTGTTTTCACCCTCCTGGAGGCTCAAGGGAAGCGGAAGGTCCTTGAGATGCGGTCAAGATAAAAATTCTGCTGTTGCATGTCCCACCTTTGCTTCCCAAGGATGCTTTGAAGAACCTCTCAGACTTCTGGCAGTGATCTGTGACAGAGGTCACCAACCTTTCAGACCTCAGGGACCCCTAAATTCATAATTTTAAATCCTGTGGACCACTAATATGGGGTTGTTGTTTTTTTTAAAGATAGTATTTAGTGCAATATAAAAAAAATGCAAATAATTTTTCTGCAGACCAGGAGCCCAGAGAACTTGCAGGGTTGACACCAAAGATCTATGTTTTGAAGAGAGAGAAAAATATATATTTGGCTCTTTAGTCTCCTCTCGGTTAGAAGTTCTCTGAATCAATAAAGGTGTATGCCAACCTTTTGCAGTTGCGTTGCTCCAGGTTAAAATGTATTTTATGGAAGAGATAGCAGAAGGAAAGGAAGCCGGTGAGGTTAAAACGGGATGCGCACCCAGGACTGTGGAGGCCATCTTGTCTGGAAGTCCATTCACCTCCTGTCTCGATGGAGCAACCTCAACCTTGGTGGGAAGATCTCGGCTTTTCTTCCCAGGAAATAAGCATTTTTGGAGGGCCACCAGAGGGGTTGCGATGACCTTGGCTCATCTGAGAAGGAAATCTTTGCAGTCCACACACATTCCATCTCTTGAGCTGGACCGAAGGTCCTGGAAACGCAGATTCATTGGTATGTGCAGAGCACACCTGAGCCTTTTCAAGAGGGAGAAAGGCAGTTTGAGAAGTCATTTTTCAGTGTTTGACACAAAGTCTCTTTTCGCTCTTGCACCACGCTAGATAACTATCAGCAGCTGGAGAGATAGGGGGGGGGGGGGAAATTACGTGCATTGTACTGGAAAGAAAGTCAAAACCAAAAAGAGGAAGAAAACAACCTGCAGCACTAGGAAGAAGAGAGAGAGAGAGAGAGAAAAGCAGCTTAGGATAATGTTTGATTTTGATTTTATTTTTTGCAAAAGAGCTGCAGGAAAAACATACGTTTCTTTAGATAGCGAGGAACATTTCCGGGCGTTTTCTGCGTGCTAAAATTGGGTATGATGGTTTTTGCGAAATAAAAGACAGAAACCACGTCGTATGCAAGGGGGCAATTGTGTTGTCCCACTCATGCACAAACACACACACACACACACAGGTTTAAGGAGTTTTTATTAAAGCTTCCAAGCCTTGAAGTGGTATTCCCCAGCAATTCCCTGGGCCGGCAGCAGCTCAACCCCAAGGAGCTCCACAGGAGCCAAAGCTAGTCCAATCCAGGCCAAGTCCAATCCAGAAGGCCAAACCAAGTTATCAAGGCAAAGAGGAGTTCCAAGATAAAAGCCAATCCACAGGCAAAAGGGGAAGAGATGAAGGGACACGATCCAACATTCAAGGAAGGCAACAAACACGTTGTCCCCAGCATCGTCTCCATCTGTCTGCTTTGCTGCCTTCTGGTGCAGACCACCAAGAAGGGCGAGGCTGCCTCCTCGCGACCTCTGCTCCTGCCTATTCCCTGCCCTACGTGTTCTTGGATCGGGTGCAGAAGGCAGTTCCTCTTCCTCATCGCTTTCTGGCTGCAGCTGCATGCTTTACCCACCTGAAGCCTCAGGGCTGTCCTGCTGCAGCTGCGTTTGAGCCTAACCCCCTTCCAAGATGGCTGCTTGGAGCCACTAACCAACGCTGCTCCTGAAACGCCCGGGTTTATCTTCCTCATCCCAATAACTTTCCTAAAGGAAGTGCTAATGGGAGGCCAATTCCTACCACCCACTTTCTCCAAATAACTGGGCTTTATTTTCTTCTCTGAACCACCCAATGCAGCACGAACTCACCCATTGAGTTCCACGTGCACCACAGCCTTTCAAACCAGGGTTAACGCTTTCTGAAGTCCCCGGCCTTGATGAAAGAGGAAGGTGCGAACTCAGTCCATAAATCTGAAAGAGGGGTGGAAAAAAGATACTGAATTGGAAATGTAGAATAGGGAACCTGTGCCTGCAAATGCATAGATCAGAGGGAGAGACGGACCCGGAAAGGATTCCTGCCTACAATTTGCCAATGCGATGGATTGGATTTAAGGATTGAAAATTGAGCAAAGGTGTCTAGGGAGCTCTAAATGGATTTGTAGCAAGAGGAGGGAAGAATCAATACATCCCTCCAGCTGCTAAGAACACAGAGTAGAGCGATGGGAGTTGTAGTAAAGCGTTTGGAGAGTGGCCATCAGCCTCGCATCCAGATTGCTGCTAAAAATGCAAATATTCTATGCGTTGTTTGCGCCATCTTGTTCCAGCCCACCAGAAAACCAAAGAGTTACGACACCCTCTTTAATGACAGAATAACCAAGTTGGAAGGGACGTTGGAGGTCTTCTAGTCCAACCCCTGCTCAAGCAGAAAGCCCTATACCATTTCAGACAGGTAATTGTCCCGTCTCTTTGTAAAGTGATGGACCAGCCGCAACTTCTGGTCGCAAGCTGTTCCACTGGTTTAATTGTTCTCCCTGTCAGGAAATTCCTCCTTCGTTTTGGGTTGCTTCCTTCCTCAGAATCAGAATCAACATCGGAATCAATCGCCTGCCTGTTGATGCAGAAAACCACACTGAAGGTGCAACTGAAGGCAGAAAAAGAAACAACAGATGGAAGTTAATCGAGGAGAGAACCAGCCCAGAACTAAGAAGGAATTTCCGGACAGTTAAAACAATTAATCCGTGGAACAACCTGCCTCCAGAAGCTGTGAATGCCTCAAAACATTGAGGCAAACACTAAAAACACTGGAGCTTTTTAAGAAGAGATTGGATGGACAACCATTTGTCTAAAATGGTAGGGTCTCCTGTTGAGCGGTGGGTTGGACTAGAAGACCTCCAAGGTCTCTTCCAAGTCCTTTATTGCGTTAATAACAGCGTATTGGTCTATCTAATCTAACAAAAAGAAGGACTAGGGGAGACATGATAGCAGTTTTCCAGTATCTCAGGGGCTGCCCCAAAGAAGAGGGAGTCAAGCTATTCTCCAAAGCACCTGAAGGCAGGACAAGAAGCAACGGGCGGAAACTAATCAAGGGAGTGAAGCAATCTGAAATTAAGGAGAAATTTCCTAACAATGTAGGACAATTAACCAGTGGAACAGCTTGCCACCAGAAGTTGTGGCTGCTCCATCACTGGAGGTTTTTAAGAAGAGACTGGACAGCCCCTTGTCTGAAATGGTACAACGTTTCCTGCTTGGGCGAGGTCGGTCTGAAAGAGCTCCAAGGTCAACTCTCTTATTCTGTTGTGTTTCCTGAGCATACCAAGCCTGCTTTCGGAAGCTACTTTTCCCAGGCTCCCAAATAAATATTTTTCATTTCAGGCCTCCTTGCGGATCTGAAGTTTGCCCAAACGTCCTTCAGCGTTGCCGTCGAGGGACGAACTTTTGGAGTGAGAAATGCAAAGTTTTATTCTCGCTGTTATTATGATTATTACATCGAATTGGCAGGTTCGCTGCGACTTCCCCCTCTAAAGTACAAACGAAGCCTTCTAATCAATCCGATTCCGCGGGTTTTTTTTTTTTTATAAAACATTCTTTTTAAAAAATAAAAATCAGCAGTGTTTTGATCTTCTTTGCGACGTCTTGAGATAAAGGCTCCGTCCGTGTGGACGTTTCGTTTCAGCTCTCTTGTGTTCGCCTTGCAGACTCTCTGAAGTTCATTTTATTTCTTTTTTACATTATCAGCAACAGATTAAAAACAAAGGCAAAGATAGTTCGGGCTTGCAAGGGAGAAGATTAACTCAACCTGGGGTGTGAACAAGCGATTTCTCTCTTTTCGGTGTGGTGTACGTGCACATGTTATCTATGTCTCTCTATTCTCTAAGGTGCAAAAGAGATATTTTTACAATTACTACAGCTAGTGTGATTCTTCTTTTTTTTTAACTACCTATTAAGTGGCGTATTGGATTCAGCAACATGGGAATAAATTGAAGGTCTCTGTTATGTATGTTCAGAGTGTGATAGGTAGTAAGGAAAAGGAGGATGGGATTGTGGGGCGACTGCTGCTCCCTGAGCGTGGTGGATTTCTTGCAGAATTTCCTGACCTTGGGACTGATGAGGTTACCTAGTTGGGTCATGAAACATCTTCAAGTAAACCACTCCATTCAGAGAGCACCGAGGACCCCATAGTCCTCCTCCTCCTCCACCTCTCTGCAAACCCCGCTCCCTTCTAGCACTGATGATGTTGCCTAGTTGGGTCATGAAACTCTACAAGAAAACCATCAGGCACGGGCACCACCAAGGGCTCCACAGTCCTTCTCCTCCTCCTCTTTCTCTTCCCCACAAACCCCTGTCTCTTCCAGCACTGATGATGTTCCCTAGTTGAGTCATTAAATGTCTGCAAGAAAACTGCCAAGTTTAGACAGCACCAAAGACCCCACAGTCTCCGTTCAATTCCTCCTCCTCCCGGCACTGATGTTACCTAGTTGGACAATAAAACTCTGTAAGAAAACCACAAAGCTCATAGAGCACCAAAGACTCTCAGTCATTTTTGTCCATAATTATCCTCTCCTCCTCCTCCCAAACCACTCTTCCTTCTAGCACTGATGATGTTCCCTAGTTGGGTCAGGAAACATCTGCCAAAGAAAGAGCCCACCTCAGACAACACCACACAATTCAACACTGAACGACAACTATTCTCCGCTATCGATGATAAGATTAATGCGAGTACTGCCAAATCTATCTGGTTATTATTTTTAATGACAGGCTTTTCTTACCATCCTTCTTTTGGAGTTTTGTGGTCCACGCAATCACGGATCGTTCAGGGGGCAAAATTGGTTAAAAGGCGCCATGTTGTTTTTCCTTGCTTCGGAAGGGTTTTTTTTTTTTTTTGCAAAACTTTAACCGGTTTCTGTCTTGTTTCTACCATACTTAATTAGCTGGAATCTGCCGGCAGTCCTGAAAGTCTTTCATGATAACTTCTGCTGCCTTAATCCTAGGAGTAAGTAAATATATAAATAGTTCACTAAAAACGAAGGAAAACTGGAAGAACAGAGAAGATGAGTGCAACCAGGATTGAGCTGATTGGTGAGGGGTCCATCATTGAAAGTCGTGAAGGACCCCCCTTAGGAGAGGTGATCCTTGAGAAGTTCCACCCATGTGGCCACTAAGAGCCGACCACCAACTTGATGGCATTTAGTCAACCGGTCAACATGAAGGTGCAACTCTTTGGAGAAGCTGGGAAAGGTGAAAGAAAGGAGGAGAGGAAAACCAGCGTCAAGATGGAGAAGAGGTCAGAGTAGTGATGGGGGCACCCTTGGAAGACCTGAAGCATCAGGTTGGTGACAGATCATCCTGGAGAAGAAGGTCCATCTAGATGGGTTTATGAGTTAC
>NW_020770939.1:0-11305 GCF_900518735.1 Pseudonaja textilis | reverse complement strand
CTCTCTCTCTCTCTCTCTCTCTCTCTCTCTCTCTCTCTCTCTCTCTCCCTTTCTCTCCCTTTCTGCCCTGTCTCTTTCCTTCTCTCCTGGTCTCTCCATTCTTTCTCTCACCCTGTCTCTCTGCCCCCTCCCTTTCTTTCTCTCTCTCTGTCTCCCACTCCTCCCCCCCCACATCTCTCCTAGCTATACTGAGTGACCTGTGTGTTTGTCCAGATCTGGAATAGCGATTGACCAGGAGTATGCTGGGTTCAAATTAAATCTGAAATTATACACAGTAATTTTTTTGACAGAATTGCATTTGTTGTTTATTAGTTTCAAGTCTTCAAGTTATCAATTTTAGTTCTCCCCTTTTATAAGACCTAACCAAATGCAGAATCTTGGAAATATCTTTCTCTTCTTTTGAGGGATATTTCTGCCTTGGTATCTTTCTGTGTCACTTTGAATTAATTGAATTAATGTTGAATTCATATTAATTTTTGAAAATGAACTGAACTAATATCTAGAGGGGGATCTCTGCTGAGGAGTAGACAAATAACCTTCCAAAGAAAGCCAGACGCCCTCATTCTGGCATCGGTGTTATGATTGGTTGATGTTTCCCCTGTTGCCTACTGGTGACATGGATTGGCAGTAAATAAAAAGATAAAGCCAGCTCTCTTGTCTATGAAGTCTGGATTGGCTTCACTCATTGAGCAATGATTTGGAACTAGAGGCAGGATAAAGTTTGCAGTGACTACAGCCTGTATTAATTATGAGTAGTTCTTTAACTCAGTAATGGGAAAAGCCAGTTTTTTTGTAGGAGTAAGGCATCAGACTTATAAACTGAAAATGTGAGTTCTAGTTCTGCCTTAGGCACAAAGCCAGTTGAGTGACCTTGGGCAGGTCATTTCCTCCTAGTCCTAGAAAGCAGTCAATGACAAACTTATTATACTTCTGAAAACCCTTGCCAAAAATACTAAGGGACTTGTACAGAAAGTCTCCAAGAATCGGATATGATTGAATGGAAAAATATTATATAAATTGGAAAATTATATCATTCTACCTTATATTGTATAGATCTGGTCCCTCAAGTGTCCAGTTCTATTCTGGGCATCACACTTTTAATATTTCCAAAAACATTACAAAGAACACCAGGGAGGTTTATCAGAGAATAAGACTTCTAAGTCCTTTGAAAAATGGTCTGAAAATGGAGCCACTATCCACAAATGATGGGTTTCCTTCACTGGATGTGCTCAAGATATAAATATATGATTGCTTATAGACAGTCATCTATAAATTTATATTCAGCACTGTTTGCAATTTGCATTTGTATGCATGAAGCTTTACATTTTTTGCCCCTGCATCAACTTCACACATATGTGCAAAGGCACAAGACTTCAATTGTGTGATTGCTATTTTTTGACCCAATTGAGTGTGCCATTAAAGTGCATTGTGACAAAACCAAAGCTTTGCACAGCCTTACTAATTTCCACTTTATCAGAGAGTTATACGGGCATGATTGCATTTATAAATTCTTATTTTCAGTGCATGCTATTAAGAAGTTAAATTCTATAGTTATTATTGTTAACTCTGCTTTCGGTTATATTTTATATTTACCAATATGAATACTTACAAACCTAAGCAAGAAGATTACTTAACAATTTTAAGTAAAAATAGACAGCTCCTATTCAGGGTAGATTTATGATATCTGTAATACGTAAGTCATTTTAAGATAAGAGGTTTATATCACACACACACAAAATAAAGGCTTATGTAGCTTAGCAATAGAGTTTGTTCTTTGCTTGGTGCATTTAATAATTTTTGAGATGAGTTTCAGGATGAATGTATGACCATTAATATTCTGATATAGATAATATAAAATTTCATAAAGTATAAAATGTATTTTAATCATCAACTCTTTTTGTTATTGGTTGCTGTTTTAAGTCAGACAATTTATATCTTCTGTAGTCATTGCCACCTGGATATTTGCAAGGAACACTTGAGATGGCAAACAAAGAGGAAAACAGAGAAAAAAACAGATACCCCAACAT
Organism: Pseudonaja textilis; assembly: GCF_900518735.1. The sequence continues at coordinate 9,278 of NW_020770939.1, read as the reverse complement.
ATTACCTTGTAAGTATTGCTGATACATATATTTCTAAATAATCCAGTATGACCAGGCAGCTGTCATGTTAAAAACAGCTAACAAAGATAGGCAACTGTCTTATGAGATCAAGGCTGATAAATTTAAGGTGGTATAAACATCTGTTTGTTTGTTTAATAGTATTTATAAGTAACCGTAGTCCTTTTTTAGGCAGCATTAAGGTTCGAATGTGGGATGAAAATAGCATTAGTCGAAAATAGCATTAGTGTTAGGTGGCAAAGGTTGGACACGAGTGGCCCATGTCCTCTTAGCAGTTTTTGATGGCTTCCCTTCTGGACTAGCTCTGGGGATTGGGGATTGGCAGCACTCTATTGTGCTTGTTCTCCTCCTTTCTCTGGGGTTGATATCAGTTGGTGATAATGGGGGGAGAGAGAGATCCTGTCCTCTGCACTTATCATGGGAGGTACCACAGAATCAGTGCTTTATTCTCTCCTATTCAATATCTACATGGCTGCTGAGTGAGGTATTATCAGTAGCTGAGGATACTCAATTATACATTTCTGCCCTTTAGCAAATTAAACAGTGCTATTGATGTCATATCCCAATGCCTGGAGGCTATGGGCCTGGACGGTATGAGGATGTGGTTGGAGAACAACAGGCTTCAACTTAACCCTAGAAAGTTTGAATGGTTCTGATTTTTTTATGGAGCGTGTCAGTTTTGGAACTATGCTATCTTTGATACTGGGTAGATTGCACTGCACCAGACAGACCATTTCTCATCATGTAGGTCTTCCTAGACTCATGAGTCTTGCACAAAGAACAGATGGCAGTTGTGGCTAGGAAGATCTTTGCACAGCTTTGTGTTATGTTGCAATTATTCCTGAATCAGGGAGCTCTGCTCATGTTCATGTGTGTCCTGGGCAGACTATTGTAATTGGGGGCCATCCTTAAAATGTTTCTGGAAACTTCAGCTGCTACAGAATATAATGTTGGCAGTTATGTGTGCACCTAGAGTGGCACATGTTGCACACCTGCTCCACCTGCTGCCTTGCCTGCTTCAGAGTTCTATTCAAGGTGCTGTTTTTCTCTTTAAAGCCCTTCATGGCATGGGGCCAGGTATTTGTTCTGGTTGATCTGGTTACATCTGCCTGTCCCATGAGGTCTTGCAGAAGAAGTATGTTTTTGGCCCTTCTGCCAAAGAGTTACATCTGGTGGGACCCAGGAGATAGACCTTTTCTGCCCTGGCACCTATTCTGTGAAACGTCAGCCCTGAAGTGAGACTGGCCCTATCTCTGCTGATGGGACTTCCAGAAGTTCCTCAAATCCTGGTTGTATTAACAGGCCAGAGGGTCACAAGGGAAGTGGTGATCTGATGAGGTTGTTCCATTACTTGTGGCATCTGGCGATATCTCCTAAGCTTTTTAATAACAATTGTAATTTTTCTATTTGTTCAATTTCTTAAAAAATAGCTTTTATTGTTTGATAGTATACTGCCCAAAATTACATTTCATGAGATGATGGACCATAGAATTATAATACATCCATATGTACATCATCATCCATCCATCCATTCATCATTACATACAGTACAAACATACAATACACATACATACATACATGCATACATACATGCATGCATACTTACCCTGTGGAGTTTGCAATTCAAAATTTAATATATTATAATAAAAGTCCCGTAGGTGCTTTTTCAAGAGGCAACTGGATTTTCTGGGTTTTCTGCTTTTTTTTTGGAAGCTTCTTGGATGAGAACCAAAACGTCTTTGAAAAAAAATCAGAAAATTCAGTTGCCTCTTGAAAAAGCACCTTTGGAACAACCATGACCTGAGTGACTGAGAGTCTCCATAGACCTTATTACAAAAGAATTAAAATAATAACACTCTCACTTATATATCTGACCCAGGACAATACACATATATTTGCATATTTAATAAGAGAGAAATTATCAAGTGTGACATAAAAATAACAACTACAATTACTATGAGATTAGAGGAAACTTCAGAATCCCATTCTCCTGGCCGAGCCAGCATCAATTCCCTAATCAAACTATCTTGCAATATTGCTTTTATAAGTTGTTTCAGATGGTACCTGCTTTTTCTCATCTTTGGTGCCAGCAAATGAACAAGTTCACTTGCAGAAATTGCATATTATTTTAAATGTAATCATTCATATTAATATAAGCCAATAAAATCATGTGCCTGAAGAGTGTACACAATCAAAAAGAGCACTAGATTGTTATGGGAATGTGTCTGTTGCTTTTCTAGGAGGTTGTCATGTTGCATGCCATATAGCTGGTAATTTCACACTGTTGAAAGATAATTTATTTTAAAATTCTGATCTGATGCTGAAATCTTCTTGGCTTGTTGCCCAGCAACTTAATTCATTCTTTTCTGGGTATTATATAGGAAATCAAATTTCCAGAAACTTCTTGTAGAATTCAGTGAAGTTTTCCAATTACAAACAAATGGAAGTACTTTTTCACAAACTTTAGGACCTGGATAGATTCCAGAGACACCTTGGTGTTTTCTCTGAAGATATGGTTGTAGTTCAGGTGGAGTAGGTAGAATAGCTGAAGTCCTGAATTGGATTGCTCCTTTGCAGTCTCTCCTTATATATCCCTCCTGCAATTCACCTCAGTTCTCCAAGGAGTTGCAGGAGATGAAATTCCGGAAGAGTTGTCTGAAACACTATTGGTGGAAGATTAGGAGCAAGTCTGATTGAACCTGAATAAGAGTCAATATGCTGTTTTAAGGACTATTCTTGCTGTCTGACAGATAAAATCATTCAGATTTATTCAGAGTTGGACTCCAGTTGGACAGGGATTAGGATATAGGATTTACATGGCTGTGACTGCTGAAGAAGTGGACTGGGTCCCCGGAACTCTGAGCGTAGCTAATCTGTTAGTTAGATTAATGTTTTTCCTGGTTGGTCAAAGGCCCAGAAGGTGACCTGTAATTGGGTCCATGCAGTGGTATTTGCTTCTTTGAGGGAGAGGGTCTTTCTGTGGGATGCCTTTTTCCTCAAGAAAGTATCAAAGCCCTGGACAGTTTCTGCCCAGTCTTCAGCTTTTAATTTTTCATCATTAGTGTTCTAGGCATCTCTTCTGGCACTTCATCTCTTGCAGCTCTCTGGAGAATCACAGTATACTTGTCAGTGGAGCTTCAAGCTCCAGGGGATCCAGGAGGAGACAGATTGTCTGGGCCCTTTACAGGCAGGTTACAGCACAGAGATGGGGCGTTGGTTCTTACCTGATATGCTTCTTTTCGTGGAGCTGCGGAGAGCGTCCAGGTTGGGAGGTGCTTCAGTCTCGGCTCCTACAGGCTGAGCTTGAAATTGAGGAACGCCTCTCACCATCACGTGGTCCTCCGGCGTCCCAGTTTTGCGAAGACGAGAAAGGAAGGCCCTGTACTCATACTAACTAAAGAACGTTAATGTGCTTGGCTGAACGGCGAGGTTCCCCACCAGACGGATTAACGGGTGGGGCTGGACGCTCTCCGCAGCTCCACGAAAAGAAGCGTATCAGGTAAGAACCAACGCCCCTTTTCCATGGAGCTGCTCCGAGCGTCCAGGTTGGGACATACCAGAGCTTGGCTAGTCCTGCGGGTGGGTTCCCGTCTGGGGTGGAACCTCTTCTGGAACTTCGATAACACGCTGAAGGACACGCCTGCCAAAGGAAGCCTCAGCGGATGCAAATATATCAATCTTATAGTGCTTGATAAAGGGAGAGGGGGATGCCCAGGTGGCAGCCCTACAGATGTCTAGTATGGAGGCTTGCGTGGCCCATGCGGCAGAGGTAGCCGCACTTCTGGTGGAATGGGCGGTGATGCCCATTGGAACGGGAAGGGACTGAGCCTGGTAGGATTTGGCGATAGCGGCCCTAATCCATCGGCCCACAGTTGAGGACGTCACCTTGTGACCAAGAGAAGCAGGATGGAAGGACACAAATAAAGCCTCTGACTTGCGAAAGGGCTGGGTGCGTGTGATATACACCCTCAAGGAGCGTCTTACGTCAAGAGAGTGCCACAGTCTCTCCTTCTCGTGAGAGGGATTGGGGCAAAAATCAGGAAGTATGAGCTCCTGATTTCTGTGAAATGCCGAGTTTACTTTAGGGAGGAAGGTGGGGTTGGGACGGAGGACGACTCTGTCAGAGTGAAAAGTACAAAGATCCTGTCTAATAGAAAGGGCCGCCAACTCCAAAATCCGACGGGCGGATGTGATGGCCACGAGAAAGACGGTCTTGAAGGTGAGGAGCTGTAAGGGAATCTCCCTTATGGGTTCAAAGGGGGGCTTGGTAAGGGCGACCAGAACCTTGTTGAGGTCCCAGGTCGGAAAGCGGTGTATGGTTGGGGGGCGGAGATTGGAAGCTCCCCTAAGAAAGGTCTTGACAAGGGGGTGATGGGAGATGGATTCCCCAGCGTCTGAGGGAACAACAGTTGCGAGGGCAGCAACCTGGCGTCTCAGGGTATTGGTAGAGAGACCCTTGTCGAGACCCCCCTGGAGGAAATCAAGGATTTGGGGTATGGAAGGAGAAAGAGGATTAATTTGAAGTTTGAGGGCCCAAGAACGAAAAGCGGCCCATGTGGCATTGTATATGCGGTTGGTCGAGGATCGTCTGGCTGCCAGGATGGTGTCTATGGCCTGGTTAGAAATTCCCTGAGCCCTTAGGCGGCTCCGCTCAACCTCCAAACGGCTAGCTGGAGCCATTGGGGTTTGGGATGAAATAGAGGGCCCTGAGACAGGGAGATCCTGTCTGGGGGAATCCTCCAGGGAGGAACCACCGAGAGGTTGCGGAGGTCCGCAAACCAAGGGCGTCTGGGCCAGTAGGGAGCTACTAGAAGGATCTCTGCCTGCTCCAGGATCAACTTGTGGATCACCCTGGGGATGATGGATGGGGGGGGAATGCATAAAGGAGCCCTGGGGGCCAAGGGCAACGGAGGGCATTGTGGTTCTCTGCCCCGGGAGAGGGGTATCTTGAAATGAACCTCGGTAGTTGGGCGTTCAGAGGGGAAGCGAAGAGATCCACCAAGGGGGGCCCGAAGATGGAGGCTGCTTCCCTGAAGAGAGAAGGGTGTAGGCTCCATTCCGCTTGGTCTATAGTGGCTCTGCTGAGCCAGTCCGCTTGAATGTTGAGGGCTCCTGATATATGATCTGCCCTGATGGAGGCCAGATTTGATTCCGCCCACCTGCAAAGACGCTCGGCTTCTCTCATGAGACTTGCTGACTGAGTGCCCCCCTGCCTGTTGATGTGGGCCTTTGCGGTGATGTTGTCCGTGAGGACCAGGATATGACGACCGCGTACCTGGGGTAGGAAGCTGCGAAGCGCCAGGAGAATGGCGTGAAGCTCCAGCCAGTTTATGGAGCAGAGTTGCTCTGTTGGTGACCATTTGCCCTGTGACGATGTGGAGAGGACGTGAGCTCCCCAACTGAGTAGGCTCGCGTCCGTGGTGACGGATAGCCTGTCGGGCTCTTTGAAGTAATGACCTTTGTTTATGGCCGGCCTGGTCCACCAAAGGAGGGACGTAAGAACTCTCGGAGGAACTCTGACCCGAAGTCGCGAGTTGCTCCTTCCGGAACGTTGATACGGCAGTAGAAACCATTGTAGAGACCTGGAATGGAAACGGGCCCAGGGAATGATAGATATGCATGAGATAAGCTTCCCCAGCAACTTAGACAATTCTAAGAGAGAAACAGTTCTTGCCCTCCTGACCTCCTTAATTGATTGTTGGATGCTAAGCCACCTGTCTGGGGACAGGAAAACTAGTTCCCGGTTGGTGTCAATCACTGCCCCCAGGTGAGTAAGTTGGGTAGAGGGGGAAAGGTGACTTTTCCTCCAGTTGATAATGAACCCGTGGTTTTGCAGGGTATTAAGGGTGAGTTTGGTATCTCATAGGGCGAGAGCTCTAGAAGATGAGAGGATGAGGATATCGTCCAGATAACAGTGGAGTCGGACGGGGAAGGAACGCAGGTGAGCGGCAAGGGCCGCCAAAGCCTTCGTGAACACCCTGGGAGCGGAGGACAGACCAAAGGGAAGCGCGACGTACTGGAAATGTTGTCTATTATAGGCAAAACGTAGGAACCTGTAGTGGGAGGGACGAATAGCAATATGTAAATATGCCTCGGAAAGGTCAATTGAGGAGAGCCAGTCCCCTTGCCGGGTTCCCATAAGTATCGACTGCAAAGTGTGCATCTTAAATTTGCGGGGGGCAATGTAGCGATTTAGTCTTTTAAGGTCTAGGATCGCCCTCCAACCCCCCGAACTCTTGGGCACTACAAACAGGTGGGAGTAGAAGCCTCGCCCCCGTTCAGAGGAGGGAACGGGCTGGATGGCCCTTATATCTAGGAGGTGGTGAATGGCGGCCTCCATGAGGGCCCGTTTTGCAGGGTTCCTGGAAGGGGGGGAAGACATAAAGAATTCGGGGGGGGGAGGAGTGGAACTCGAGTGCCAGTCCGAGACGAACCGTATCTCTGACCCATGCGTCAGTAGGATGGCCTCCCATTGGTGAGCAAAGTGCTTGAGGCGGCCGCCTATGGGAAGGTTTGCCCTAGCGAGTTCGACGGAAAGGTCGGTTTCCGGATCCCCGGAAAGGCCTCTTGAAGGAACCTCGTCTGGACCTGTCAGACGAGTCTGACCGGACCTGCGAGGAGGGGGTTCTATAGGGAGGTTGGGAGAATCTGGAGGGAGGAAAGGAGCCTCGACGAGGGGAGGGGGAGGAGCCTCTGGGGTCGGGCCTCCGAAAAAGAGAGGGGAGGTATGTGCGTTTGTTCCGAGTCTCGGCCAGAAAGGGATCGAGGGCCGGTCCAAAAAGTTTCCCCCCAGAGATGGGGGCTGAGGCCAGCTTGGCCTTGTTTTTGACATCCGCTTGCCAGTGGCGGAGCCAGAGCAAGCGGCGGGCGGTGACTTGGGAGGAAATGGCCTTGGTGGAGAACTTGGCGGCTTGAAAGGTGGCATCCGCCGAGAATTCAGCCGCGGCCATAAGTTTGGCGATGTCCTGTTGGGCTCTGAGGTTGGCCGCAGGGACATGTTGTTTGAGTTGTTGGAGCCATTTAATCGAGGACCTAATGAAGAAAGAAGCAGCAGTGGATGCCCTGACTGCCCAGGCGTCGGAATGATGAGCGCGGCGTAGGGCCAGCTCGGCTCGCTTGTCCTCGGGCTTGAGGGCCTCGAGAGCGTCGCTAGGCGTAGACCGGGAAGCTAGTCCTACAATGGGCTCGTCCACAGGGGGGTATCTAGCAAAAGAGTGAACTGCGGGTCGAGATTGAAAAAACGTTTATCCTGGGCAGAGGGAGGGGGGGGAGGCCCTGAGGAGGCTAGCTGCCTGGAGACCATGTCCGAGAAGATAGGTGGGACGGGGACCACATCAGTCTCCACCATGGGCTGGGAAAAGATGGAGTCGAGGGGTTCCCCCAAAGCCGCTGGTTGGGAAGGAGTGGGGGAGGTCAGGCCGGAGGTATTCTTGGCCTTAAATAGAATGGACCTAAACAGGTGCGGCTTGAACAAGCCCACGAAGGCGGGTTGGTCCGGAGTGAGGCCCTCGTCCTCCGACATGTCCCCCTCCAGTGGGTCTGCTCCCGAGAAGGGCTCACTGCCAGAAATGGACCCCAAGTCTAGGTCCTCGCCTTCCCCAAATTGGGTAGGATCCCCGAGCTCCTGAGTTTCTATCTCCTCCTCCAAAGACAGGGGGAAATTCCCGTGGGATGCTACCTGCCCGTGCGAGGCCTCGGATCCGGAGAATGAGCGAACGGAAGGTGCCTGCGCTTCAGAGGTCGCGGGCCGTGGAGCCGGGCCGGCTATATGCTGGAGCTTTGTCGGATGGCCAACTCCATCCACTGCCTGAGATTCTCCGGGATTTCCAGCACGGGAGGTGGGTGAGGCTCCTCTGGGCGTAGACCTGCAGCGGTGGGAGTAAATGTGGCCTCAGGGGCCTGTCTAGGCTGAGAGTGAGAGGAGGGTGCCGGGGAGGGGGGGTTGGGTGGAGGTTGAGGGAGTAGGGGCGGAAGGAGCCAGAGGCACGGAGCCTAACTCTCTGGACCGCCTGTCGATCTCCTTCTCAAGTGCCCTGTGTCGCCTGAGGGCATCTCTCTGGGAGGCTTTAGAGGCTTCCTGGGTTTGTTTACGCAGGTGATGAGTCTTTGATTTGGCCTTCAAGGAAGGGCCACGAGGTGTTTTGTCGTCTGCCATCTGAAGGAGCAAAAAGAGGAATTTTGGGTTAGTATTAGACGGTTGGCACGTCTGGATGTGGCCTACGGAAGGCCAGGAATCCTAGCAACTGTTTCACGCCCCCCCTTTGATCAAAAATTTTTTAGTGAACTGCTATCGAGTTGAGGGCCTGGCCCGTGAAGTCAATCAGCCAAAAGGTGAACGCCCAAGCAGCTACCCTCACCGGACGGACCGGGTGGGGGGGTTGCTATGCTGCTACCTCGCCTGCTGGGTAGGCTGCGAAGCCAACGGACCCTTTAAGCTCTGTAAGCCTTGAGAGGCCTGGGAAAAAATGAGCAGTAGTCTAGGTAGTCCCAGGGGCTGCCTAGAGTCTCAATTACCTGCAGCCTGTAACAGAGTGCCTCAGAGAAGAAAGGTAGGCCAGAAAGCCACATTCAAAATGGCGTCGCTGTCTGAAGCCACATTCAAAATGGCGGACGCCATGCGGTGAAGCCACATTCAAAATGGCGTCGCTGTCTGAAGCCACACTCAAAATGGCAGACACCATGTGGTGAGGCCACATCCAAGATGGATTTTGAAGCCACATTCAAAATGGCGGACGCCATGCGGTGAGGCCACATTCAAAATGGCGGACGCCATGCTGAGGCCACCTTCAAAATGGCGGACACCATGCGGAGCCCCAAAATGGCGGCCGCAAACAATCTGAGCTAACCCAGCGGCGGAACTCTCCTAATTAAGGAAGAGGCAGGGGAGCAGTTTCCCCTGAGCTAAAGGCGTTCGTGGGGGGGAAACAGTGAGAAGAGAAAGTCAAGGCAGGTAAGGAACAATGCGTTTTCGCCGGGGCGAAGGAACGACGAGCGAAGGAGGGGTGGGGAGGGTGGGGGGGTGGCGTTCGGAACGCTAGCCTCTGCCCCTGAAATACGCGATAAAGCTCTCCCCCTTTTATCAGGGTACTCCCTTGAGAGTGCAAACCTCAATTTTCCTGCGCTGGTGAAGAGAGGGTCCAATAGAATGAGTAGAAAAACCGATCAGCCAAGGAGCTAAGGAGCGAACAGCCTGACTGCCACGAGGCTGAGCTAAAAACTGGGACGCCGGAGGACCACGTGATGGTGAGAGGCGTTCCTCA
>NW_020770938.1:2220-17137 GCF_900518735.1 Pseudonaja textilis | reverse complement strand
GGATGGCTATCATTTATTAGGAAGCTAGGTTCCATCTGGGTGCCTGGCTGGGTTCTGTTTGAGCTGGAGGTATCAGGGGGGATCTGTCTGTGCCCAGGTGTTTGCCTGGCTTGTGGTGTGGAGATTTTTTTGTTTGTGAGTACAGGCTTCCAAATGATTGACATTCTAGTGTTGGTATGAACCTTGTAAATCTTTCATGTTTCTTTTCAATATTTATCAATTTTTGAGAACAATTGAAATGTTTCCCTCCCTTCTTCATTATTACTTAACTGTTAATAAGCATACCACAGTTTTACCTTATAAATTATTTACTATTAATAAGCAAAATAATTATTCAAATTCATTCTAGTAACTGGTATAAATTTCCTTATAAATCTTTCACATTTCTTTTCAATATTTTATCAATCTTTAGAAACAATTGCAATGTTTCACTCTCTTCTTTATTATTGCATTAATTATAAATAAACATACCATTACATAACAATACAGTTTTATCTCATAGATTATTTACTTATTTCATTTCTAACTCATTACAGTATTCTACTGTTACAACACTATCTTTTGTACCTTTGCAGAATCCTCGCTTTTAACTTAATTTAACCATTGTCTCTGTGTTTTCTAGCTGAGCAAATATCTTTAATCCTAGTACGTTTCCCCTTTTTCTTTATTTCTTGTTTTTGTCCCTTATAAGTTCTTTCCCTTTCTATCTTTCCCCCTTTTTCTCATCCCTTTTTTATACCCTTCACTCTCTAATTTTCCCTTCTGTAGTTTTCTTTTCTGCTTCTCCTTGCTGTTATACTTCTTTTTCAGACTATTTTTCTTTTTGGCTGTTCCCTTTAATTAACCTTTAACTCCTTTCCCCCTTTCCCCCCTTATTACCACACTTCGCATTATTTGATCATTGAAAATGGCTTCTTCTTTGTCCCACCCTTCTTCTTGCTCTTGAAGCTTTTCCTTTTGCTTTTCATAGTTCAGGATCTCCATTTCAAAAAATTCAAATATGAAGCCAAAGGATGTTCCTCCCCTTTCTGCATCTTCTTTCTGTTTTTTAAGACTCCTCTTCAATTCCTCCAGGAGTGATCGCATTTTAAACACTTTTGAACAACCACCCGATTGACCTTAAGTAAAAACAGAAAAAGAAAGAAAAAACCAATGCCAAAAACTTTTGTTTTAAATCACCAAATGATCCCAAACTGTTCCTTCTAATTTCTTTCCTTTACTTTTCCTTTCTGTGAGTTACTGTATCTTTTAATAAGATTTCAGTTACAATGTATCCTTGGGAGTCTTTTCAAAGTTTCACTGTTAATCCTCTTTATTTTTATTTTATTTAAGTCCCACCCTTTTGCCTCTACTCTTCTCCTTTTTAGGGCTTTAAAATGACCAAGAAAAAATCTTTATTCTCCTTTTGACACTTATATTTCACCTTAAGGTTGCCTATTAGTGTCAAAATAGATTAATATAAATTTCTTTCCATACCATTTGTAATTGTCAATATAAAGTTTAAAAAAGGGTTTTTAACCTCCTTTTCTATCTTCTTCGCCGCTTAAAGACCTTCTTTCAGAAGTATCCCTCTAGGTACTTTTAGATTCAGGGTACCTTGTTTAGATGTTCTCTGTTGTTTAGCCTGGTCTGTCCTGCTTTCCTCTTTGTCTTCCTCCTGCACAATCTTATCCAGTCTGGTTCTTCTTTGAGGTGGCCATTTCTGACCACCGCTGCAGCCACCTTCGGGGAAGGGAGTTTAGACCAGCCAAGGAGGAGAGATGTGGCTCCCCTCCACTTGGCTAGCAATCTCCCCCCTCTTCACCACCTCTACCGGGTGGCTTCAGCCCCGAATCCAAAGGATCGAAACCGTGCATGATCACAGATTTCAGTCTGTTGCTGAAGAGACCCAAACCGGAAGTCGGGTTCTTCAGATGTTGATGAGGTACAGCACTCACAAGTCCTCTTTAATGTCAAAGAGATGGTGGATGAAAATTTATTGCAATGTATTCTTGAGGAGAGGAAACCTTGTATTCAAAATAACAGAGTTGGAAAGGACTTTAGAGGTCTTCAACCCCCCCCGCCAAGAGGGAACCCTACACCATTTCGCACAAATGGTTGTCCAATCCCTTCTTAAAAATACCCAGTTTTGGAGCACCCACGAATTCTGGAAGCATCTCGTTCCACTGATTAATTGTTCTGACTGTCAGGAAATTTCTGCTTAGTTCTAAGTTGCTTCTCTCCTTCATTAGCTTCCATCCATTGCTTCTTGTCCTGCCTCAAGTACTTCAAAGAATAGGTTGACCTCCTCTTCTTTGTGGCAGCCCTCAAATATTGAAACACTGCTATCATGTCATCCCTAGTCCTTCTTTTCATTAAACTGGACATATCCAATTCCTGCAACTGTTCCTCATACATTTTAACTTCCAGTCCTCTAATCATCTTTGTTGCTTTTCTCTACACTCTTCACTCTTTCTAGAGTCTCAATGTCTTTTTTATATCATGTCAACATTGGATGCAATGTTCTAAGAGTGGCCTTCTTTACTTATTGAGAGGGGCCTTGCTGTGATGTAAACAGGAACACTCAGGTTCTGAAAGATAAATGCTGCATTCTGATCCTTGTGGGAAGTCAAGGTCTGTTTGACTGACAGAGTCTTTCTCCTTGATACTTTGTAAGAAGAAGAGGAAATTTTATCCATATCTGAGAGGAGTGGCAGACATTCTGTATGCGCTCAGGGACTCTAGTATTGTATGCACTTTAAGCAATAGAACCCTCAAACAGCAATGACCTCAATCTGTCTAGTTGAACATGTAATCTGAAATGAAAAATGAATCCTATTTAAACTGATTAATGAGATGACTAGACTGGTAGTTATCAGAATGACAAGAGAGCAGAACAATTGCAGTTCCAGGACCTGTGTTGGATACGCACTCATAAATACAGCACTGATTCAATTTTTTACCCAATTGGAATGAAGCACTCAACTGAGAGGTTGACCTACACAACAGGATGGCATTTGAGAACTGTTCTCAGGCCCTTCTAGGATATGTCCCCTAAGATATGTCCCTTTCAAATCCTATCAGGAATGCCTGGTATGATGGAGGAGTTGTGTGATAGCTTTTCATGAATAGAACTACAAAATAACTACCGTGAGCCCACTTGTTCATCCCTAGAACTTTCTCACTCAAGCTAGCTGATTCTGTGAAGTAGCTGTCCCTGAGCAAGATTTATGACTGACCACATAAGTCACTGGGTGCCCTTAGGGCAGTTACTTTTAGTCAAACCACCTTATTGGGTTATTATGGAGATAAATGTGGGGAGGTGAAATTTGCATGTACATTCCATTGTACTCTCAGAGAAAAAGTATGACATAAATGCAATAATAAATATTTAATTAAGTATATGAAAATGATTCATATCTGTTTGGAAGCAATGCTTGTACAGCAGGTTTGGTTCATGTATTGAGCTGTGAATTATAGAATGCAGGAAAAACAGGCAAATATCATTTTTTTTAAGCACAGGAAACTGTTTTCAGATGCATTTTCAACAAACTACGGTCTCCCTTAATGGTGCTGCAGTATTTACACACTAAACTTGTCATGAATTTCCAGCTTAGAAGCTCCTTCTCGGATAGCAACAATTCTTTCATCTCCATTTAATACTTTTTATTGAAAACCACAGGAATATAAACTTAAATACTCACCTCTCCGGGATTGGTTGAGCCCTGGAGCCTCCCTAAGGATATGGCTTAAGATATAGGCTCTATCTTTGTAGTTGAGCTTTTGAGAAATGTATTTTGAGAAAGCTCAAATGAGAAAGATACATATTACTTATTAACTGACCCACAATATCCTGCATGGTTCATATTTGAAGATGAACTTGGACCTGTCTTCCAAGTTCATTTATCATTTTTCTCAGCCATGTTATGTCAAAATACTAACTAGAGAAAGAACCTCAACATTCCAAGAGCATGCTGAGTATTTAGCATGCCAGGAAAGCTAGTCTGTTAAGGGTTTTAGGAAGAGGGTTATATATGGATAATTTATGAGTGGTATTCTCCTCCTTGTTTGAGCTTTCAGGCTGTACCAGTGGAATAACTGTTTGAAGGGCATATCTGATATGCTAAATTTGATAAATGTTCATTTGACAATGAAACTGTTTTAATGAAAATTGGAGTCGTTCACATCAGTTCTATCGTAAGCAAACGACTAAGCAAACCAACCAATCAAAAGATAGGCAAGATCACATAACATATTTTGCTATGAGCCCCACATATCCCAGCCTTGCGCAATACAATATTAGGGTATGTTTATTTATTATACTTTTAAGTTGCAGTCTTACAAGCAAAACATACCTTCAGAATCGGTGTAAATTAGATTAATACAACTTTAAAAAAAATGATTAAAACATAGCCACCCTTCAAAATTTCATTTGAAATGTGTGAGTGAGGCTTTTAAAATTCTTAAGAAGGAGTTTGGTCTCCAAAGTTAATAGGGAAGAAAATCAGAGCCCAGGGATTGCTAAAGCAAAAGGATGACCTCCAATCATTACCCCAAATCTTCTGGGATCTGTTCTCTCCTCTTTTCTGACAGTGTCAACAAATAAATGCAAGATCCTATAAACAGAGGCTACACAACTTCTGAGAACACAAGAGTCACTGCTGGCAAGGTAAACAATGCCATCTCCAAAATAGTCCATTAGTTCATCTTATCAAATTTATTGCATTGGTGGTTTCTTTTTTTTTAATAAACAATCATTGTTGGGAATGTGTTGATGGGGATGTATTGGGAATAGCTAAATTATTACTTCATAGACCTGCAGCTTTCTCCTTCATCAGTAGAGGTCTCCAGGATACCAAAACTCCTTTCCCACCCCGCCACCCCACTTATTGCTGTAGTTCCAATACTGAGAGAACAAAAGAGTCTTTTCTTTCTTTCTTTCTTTCTTTTTTATTTGGAAAGAGAAAAGAAGTCATGATAGAGATATATATCCAGAATACATTGTTTTTTTACTTTTTTTTAACAGAGGACTGAGGTTTTAAAGGATGCCTTAAGCTTTGAATATCCTGGTTTAACAGCTTAGTCCTCCACAAACATTTGGTAGGGGCCAGAATGTTTGAATGAATGATATACACGTATAACTATACACTTCACTCCTTAGCCTCCCCTCCTCAAAATTCAAAAAGAAAAAGAAATGAGGGGAGAGGGGCTGCTGGCCATATTCTTGCATTTTTCATATAAACTGAATCCTTGTTACCTCGATTCAAACTTTCAGGGCTGTAAATGAAGTAATCAGCTCTTCAATTTTTGCCCAGAAATATGGAAAAAAATGATCATACTCAATTTCTGTTATTCCAGCTGATTCTTTTTAAAAAAAATGCATATACTGTAGGTCTTATTCTGAGATTTTTCTTGGGTTATATGCATTTTTGCAAATAAAATTGTCCTATATTTTTGTGTGGAATATTTTTTTTTGCTGATAATGTTTATGACTCAATATATTTCTGCAGACTGTTTTCCCTTACGTCGGTATTTTCTGTACCCATCTTTTGGTCAGTGAACCATGTCGCACAATTTGGAGAAAGGCAAATTGGAGAGGACAGCTGCACTTTTCTGTTTGTGCAAGTTCAAAATTTAAATGCAACCGCAACAGATTTCTCTCACATCCCTAATTAGGTCTGACCCATGAAAGCTTGAATTCTACTGCTTAATCGGCAACAAACTAAGTAACCGTGCTGGTAACTATTTCTCCATGTCAATTTCCATCTTCTGGATAGAACTATTAATACCTCAACTCAAAGGTCGATATGAAGATGAATAAGCACACTAGAAATTCAATATAACTGGTTGCGCTTAATTATAATAATGTCTTGCTTCTAAACTACAAGGTGTCTAGCACAGGTTATCTCTCTCTTCTCCTCTCTCTCTCCCTGCCTCTCATTCCCTGTCTTGGTATTCTGCAATGCACAGTGGGTTTTTTTTTTTTTTAAAAATAATAATTCTTGAAGCCTCAGGCTGTTTTTGTAACAAATAATGCTAAATGGTAGTAATCACTTAGTAGTCTGAAGGGAGGAAAATTATGTTAAGGGCCTGCTTGGTGCAAAAAGTCCTTTTGGATGTTCATTAAAGGAGCTGTCATTTTCAAGAGCAGCATGTCTTAATTCCAGCACTTAGTCCATACCCTCTTTGATTTGAAGATTGTCAGAAAAAGCTAGCAGGGAAGCTTCCATCGGTCCAGGCCTCTAAGTAATCAGTCCGTTTCACTTGTATTCACCCTACTTTTAAAGACCAGAGTTCTAGTCTTCAGAAGGGAGACACCAGCATAAATCCACCATGTTATAATCGGTCTCCTTCTAGTGCTTTGAGGCTATCAAACTGTGACGGATACATTTGGGCAGCTTAAAGAATATCTGCCAATAACCAGTCTGTCACAGCCTATAACATGAAACACCCTGGCAGGTGAAAGGAATCAATGGTTGTTGATGTTTTTCTATTTGATTTCCATTAGACACAAAAACCAGAGCCAGCTTCCATGCATGTCCGACCTGGATTCCTATCAGAGGCTGAAGAAAATGGGAGGGAAAGGCAGATGTCGCAGTCCCACTCCCCACCTCCTGCTCAGAATTCTATAATCTGCTTTGATATTCTTAGACTGGTTTTCTTCCTAACGTGGAATATTTCCTCACTAGACTTTTTACAATGTCACCCAACCATCACATAATGCAGTGATGGCAAACCTTTTTGTTTTGATGTGCCGAAACCGCGTTTGTGTGCCGGCATCCACAATGCAATGCACCCTCCCTGCACCTGTGCATGCAACAACTCACCCCTCCCCTTTACTTGCACTGCACATGTGCATGACTCCCAGATGATTTTCAGCCCATTTGAGGCCGTTTTTGGCCTCCCACGGGCTCAAAGGAAGCCTGTGGAGCCTCAGGAGGCTGAAAACGGGCCCATTTTGGCACTTCTGGTATTTCTGGAAGGCCCATTTTCAGGGGTGGGATTCAAATTTTTTAACAACTGGTTCTTTGGGCGTGGCTTAGTTGGTGGGCATGGCTTGGTGGTCATGTAACTGGCTGGGCATGGCCAACTCAGTATCACTCACATTGAGGCATGCATCTCCTCACCTGGCCTCTCATGACTGTGGGGATGCTAGAACAGTTGTAAGTGTGAAAAACAGTCATAAGTCACTTTTTTCAGTGCCATTGTAACTTTGAATGGTCACTCCACACAAGCAAAGTACCAGCAAAGGAGGGGGAAAAACTCCAGAGACGTTCCTGAGACAGGAAGTCTAGTCCTGCCAAGAATGTAATAAGGGTTAACGGAGAGGCAGTTTCTGTAAGCAACACCAGAATGTTTCCTTTCTGCCTTCCTTACGGGATTAGGCCAGCAATTTCTTTTAACAACTGGTTCTCCGAACTGCTTAGAATGTTAACAACCGGTTCTAGCGAATAGGTGCAAACTGGTAGAATCCCACCCCTGCCCATTTTTTGGCCTCCTGAGGCTGCAGAGGCTTCCCTTGAGCCTCTGGGAGGGTAAAATGCCTCAAACGGGCCAAAAATCAGCTGGGAGGCATGCACACGTGCAGTGCAGGCAGAGGTGGTATTCAGCTGGTTCTGACCAGTTCTGGAGGACCGGTAGCGAAAATTTTGAGTAGTTCTGAGAACCGAAAAATACCACTTCTGACTGGCCCTGCCCTCATCTATTATCTGCCTCCTGAGCCCCAGCTGATTGGCTGGGTCTTCTTTTGTTGCCTTGCACAGGAGAACGGAACTGGAAAACAGGGAGGGAATGGAGACGCCCACCAAGCCACACCCACCAAGCCATGCCATGCCCACCAAGTTAGCCCACAAAACCGGTATTAAAAAAATTTGAATCCTACCACTGAGTGCAGGGGAGTTTGGCTGGGGCTGGTGTGCCTGCACAAATGGCTCTGCGTGCAACCTGTGGCACGTGTGCCATAGGTTCGCCATCACGGACATAGTGCATTAGTGATCTATATCCTAAAATACCAGTAGATGGTAATGCTATGAATTACTATGAAAAAGCTCTCTTACAGGAATTCAGTCATGGGAAGAGAGAGTTTATTAAACTTGTTCAAAGCAGGATATGTCATATCGTTTTCAGTTCCTTTCCCAAGGAATAATTATTAATTGAGTGATTATGTTCCATCAAGTCAATATTGACTCTTAGCGACTACATAGATCATCTGTTCCTAACCAGCTCTTTCAGCTATTTCATTGGTGCACCCATAGGTACTGTAATTCAATCCATCCAATTTGCTGCTGGTCATCCTCTTCTCTTTCCTTTCACCTTTCCTTCTCTAGAGAGCTGGTCTTCACATCATAATGTGTCCAATCTCGGATAATTTGAAACTGGTTAGTAGTGCCAGGAGTAAGAACTCTAGGTTGATTTTCTTATGATCCATTTGTTTGTTTTCTTCGCTCTCCATAGTATTATCAGGAGTGTTCCTCAATTTAAGGAACAAATGTTTTTATTGCCCATGAACTCATGATAGATCAGATCTAAGCAGTGCCAATTGATAGCTTGCTCTTCACCTCTCTTTCTATTTTGCTTTTTGCTCCTTTTTTTGGTTAGCCTAGTAAAGGATATATCTAGAGTATAGTAACATTCAACAGAAGGATACCTATAAAGAGTAGAATAAAGATAGAATGCATTTTGTGTATACTGCATGAATAAAAAAGAGGGCTGTGAAAATATCTACAGACCCCTGACATCCTGGACATAAATTGTTTCAACTTCTACCCTCAAAATGACATTATAGAGTCTTGCATAGTAGAACAACTAGACACAAGGACATTTTTTCCCACATGCCATCACTCTGCTAAACAACTATGGTAATTCCCTCAATACTGTCAAACTATTTACTAAGACTGTATTACTATTATTCTTCTCATCCTTCCTATTACCTATCTCTTCCCACTTATGACTACAACCTTGTTGGTTGTATCTTTATGATTTATATTGTTTTATTTAGTTTCCTAGTATGGTTTTGATTGCTTATTTACTGTAGTATCCTATGACTATCATTAAACGTTGTATCTTATGATTCTTGTTTAATGTATTTTTTATGTACGCTGAGAGCTTATCCACCAAAGACAAATTCCTTGTATGTCCAATCACACTTGGCCAAGAAAGAATAAAGAAAGAAAGAATTATACTGCAAAAAATACAAATATTATATCATGAGCTATGTCATCTGGAGAAATTTAAAGGGAATGGTTTAAAGTTGGCCCAACCAAGTGGTCAATCAAATGTCTCTCAAGATCTGTTTCACCCCTAGTCAGTCTCTAGAAATATGCGATAAAAAACCTCAGAAAAGCAAAAATTAAGACTAAGACAACTAGACACAAGGACATTTTTTCCCACATGCCATCACTCTGCTAAACAACTACGTAAAGAAGGGAAGAATGGACCTAGCTGAGTATTTAGAGCCTGCTCTAACTCAGGTAGAAGCCCTAAAAGCCAGATCCATTCATCACTGCAACACTGATGAGTGCTGTAATTACCTCAACTTCTCATGGATTGCTTATGTTAGTGCACTGTTTCTGAACCTAGACCATTTTAAAAGGTGTCAATTTCAACTCCCAGTATTAGTTGGCTGGGGAATTCTGGGAGCAAACATCTGAACTTCTTAAAATGGTCAAGGTTGAGAGAAATGTTAACCAGATTCTTCACAGTTGGGTTTCTTCAGATGATGTCTCCATCTAGGCTAAAGCGAAAGAAACAACAATTAAAGTGGGAAATGCACAGTCCATTAGATCAAAGTGTACAGCTTAAAAATGCCAAAATAATTCCTTAGTTGAGTTCATTTCATATTTCTTTGATGTGAAGACTGTAACTTAGATTTGTTTGGATACACTATTATTAGCTAGCCTTTAATAATAGCTACTCTTCAATAAGTTGTTTTATTTAAGACTCTCCCTCTGACAGCTTTCAATAAGAAATCGTAACTTGTGGATTTCAGGGATAGTATCTTGCTAAGCCTCAGGATATGTTGCCTTATTGGAAGAATCAGGGAATTGGACATCTTAATGACTTTCTGTGATCTATATAAATAATTTCCAAAAGGTAGTTACTTTTGTTGTGAATAAGCAGGAAGGATGGGAGGGAGACTAGGGAAGTAAATATAGAATTTCCACTCATTTCTATACATGTTGACATTTCAAAAGCAAATACATTACAATTGCTACATTTGAAAGGACTTTATTACAAAATGAATTTATTTCCATGTTACTATGCAGTAATACAAATATTATACTGTATATCTATGTGGCTTGCTTCTCTTTCTGGTTAGGTTTTAGAACTATTTGATAAGAAAATGATCACAACAATATATATTTGTATTTTTTAAAGAATAAATTGTAAAAAGTATTTCACTTTATTTATACATCCAATGCTGCAGGAAATTTGGTATGCATCAAAGAGCACTTCCAAGCACGTGCTGTCTGCTGCATTGCATTGATTCTAACATGTATATTTAGATGCAAATCTGAACATGCCTTTAACGAGAAAGGAATGAAGGTGTCACTGGAGCAGGGCCGTTAAACTCCCAGCCTGAGGGCCAGATGCATCACGTGCTGGCCACACCCATGGCCAGTTTAGTGAAGGGGAAAAAAGTCTCGATATGTCACGTGATGCCACCATGATGACGTGAGTTTGACACCCCTACACTAGAGCATCTGCATCAAGTGGTTTATTTTCTGGTTTGCTCTACAGCAAACAAAAACCGTGGGTTCTTCAAGCTGACAGTCTTATTCCTTGCACTTTAAGAAATTTCCAGTTGAAGCTGGGTTGCTTGACAAACACCACTTTCTGCTGCCATTCCATAAAATTGTCGTGCAAAAGTGAAAATGATCGTTACTTGAGCTTGCACTATCAGTTCTCAGAGAGAGCACGCTGGGTTTGCTAAGGAACCTATCATGGCTTGAATGGAAACAGATAATATCTGACAATAATGCTTTCCACAATATTAGATATCTAGAATAGCAACTTGCATTCTAACAACTAAGCATACATATTGCTATGGGGCCGCTTCAAATGCATGAAAGAATTCAAAATGAGGGAATAAAATATGTCCCGTTGGTTCTTCTATGATCAATGCTGGTTATTACTATCTATAGTAGTTCTGAGCTTTATTGTAGGGCCTTTAAGAAGACATGTGATGTGCTGTTGATTTCAACATCTGAGCACCTTAGTGAGAAAGTTGGATTATCTTGTCCTTTTAGTGAACTTCACATGCTGAGTGGACATTTCATTCTGGATCTATTCAGCCTAAAATAAGGATGTCCCTTGATTTATTCAGATTTCTTGGTAACTGTAAAATCTACTGATGGCTTCCAGTTCCATGTGTGACATGGAAATCATCTGAAACATTCTAGAGATAAACATCTGTTATCAGATATGACACCAAATAATTCCCATCTGAGGGAGTCTTAAATCACTGAGAAATGAGTTATTCGGGGATAGAGATTTGCCATAAGGTATAAATTAGAACAGAACAGAGTAGAATTCTTTATTGAAAAAGTGTGATTGGACACACAAGGAATTTGTCTCCAGTGCATAAGCTCACAGTGTATGTTAAGTCTGGGCGGTGGGTTCCAAGGAGAGACGAGACTCGTAGTAGTGAACAACAGCTCTTTATTAAGCAACCAGATACTGAGACAAAAACCCTAGCCACAGCTGCTCTTTTTATAGAGCTGGCCGTGGCTAGGCAGCCAATGACAGGTTTTTGAGCTTGCTGCGCTTGGTGTTAGCCAATCGCGGCAAGCTCTATATGAGCCAATCAGAGTGTCCCATAACAGCCAATCATGGCCCGGCTTTTCCAGGCCAATAGGAACACAGGCCTTCAAGCCTGCTAGTACGGAACAGTGTACATATAAACAGCAAGTAATGGGTCATAGATTATAAATCCTAGTTACAATTATTAATCATAAGTTACAAACAACAGCTGATAAATCATAAGAAACGAATAGGAAAAGATAGTAGGTGGTCTGACCCAAACCCTTTTCCAATAA
The DNA here is from genome assembly GCF_900518735.1 of Pseudonaja textilis. The sequence continues at coordinate 5,120 of NW_020770938.1, read as the reverse complement.
AACAAACACAAACCAAAGGGAACAGAAACTTTTTAATGATTCTTATGAATCCCCAGTTAAAGGCTCTGCAAACTAATTAACTTTGATAAGCACAAGCCTCAACAGATAAGAAATATTTTACAACACAAGAATCTTCAAATAGACTCAAGATACTTAAGATACTGCAATGTCCATGAAGCTTGAGTTTCAAAACATTTTTCCTTCCTGCAAAGAACATCCAATTCACAGCTGGCTTTTATCTTCTTGAAGGAGGGGCCATTACCTTGCAGCCTTACTCCCGAGTCGCCCGTGCAGTTGCAGCTGCTCTTTCCTGCGAGCAGCCCTGCACGCATGCACACTTGGCACAGGCTTCTCGGGAACCTCCTCATCACTGCTGCCAGCCCTGACAATCTCTGAAGGCAGCAGTCCACTCCCTGATTGTCCTGGCCCCTCATCTGAGTCATTGCTCTCCTCAGCCATCTGCACCTGCTGCCGGCTAACCACAACAGTAGGAAAGATGAGAAGTTGAGAAAAGATGAGACACGTCTTACAAAAAAAATATTATACTGTGCATGATTTGCAAGTGACTATTCTAGGTTAGTTCAATTTCTAAATCAATGGCCGTCCAAGTGAACAAAACAAATGGGCTAGATGAACAATAGCCAAAACTGTACATTGAGCATCTTCTTCAGTTCTTATAATGCAGAACAATAAGAGCTTCTTCTGAACAATATAATGTAACTGGGTGAGAGTAGAAATACAGTATCCCAGTACATTGACGTGACCAAGTCAAGTGCCACTCTCAGGTTGCATAGAACACCTGATGTGATTCCCCCCTGCCACTTTTTGGAAAGGTGTGGGGGATGAACCAAATTGATGAAGTCCACTTAAAAAACTTATAGTGGATTTTTCAGGACAGGGAGTTGCACTCTCTCCTTATTTTCCCCTCACCCCCCTTAATTTAATAGCCTAATGCAGAGGAAGATAATACGGCCTGTTTTAACCTTTGGGAAATTAGAGATGCTTTATCGGGTGAATTCATACTCCCCTTTGCTTGAAATTTAGAAATACAGTAATAGACACAGAAACGAGCCATCAAAGGACAAGACAGTGGTAAATGTCATTGTCAGATACGAGAGAGAGAGAGAAAGAGAGAGAGGGAGAAATAATATTTTCATTAAAGCAAACATTATTCCAGAATGCTGATACTCTTTAAATTTACAATATATGCAAAGGTTTGAAGGAAAAGAGAGATTGCTCCACTCTCACATTTCTAAAAGCTTTTTAAAACAAAGATAGGGCTATTGATTATACTTCTGACTATAGGTGGACTAGAACCCAGATAGCTTGACACTTTTCCATAGTCTTATCAGTGTAGTGCATAAAGACTCGGCAAGTGTACTTATGTGCTGACATTACCACTGCTTTTTACAAATGTCTACCTTTCTGCCGTATTCGGCTAAGCAAAGCAGATAAAGATCTCTGTTGCCTTTAATTTTCAAAGCTCAAAACCAGGAAATCAGCTCCATATGCTAATAGTTAGAATTCAGGATGCTGGTTTTGTTTTTCTCTCTCTCCATAATGCAGCATTCTAAAACCCAGCCTTTTACAGGGTTGAGTAGTGGGCATTCAATCCAGTTTGACACCCCTGCTTTAAAATATATTTGAAGACTGGACTGAGATTTAAAAAAAGGTTTGACATGTTAGTTGCATTTCTAGATGTACATTCTCTCTATCGATGTGGCAAAGTCAGAGGAATTGGAGGGCGGGGTCATAAAAGCCCACGATAAAAATTACATTAAGCACTCAGCACTATGCTGTCATGTATGGAGTCATGAGCGTGGATCTAAGCCCTGCCTGTTTTTAGAGGAATACAGATAGTCCTCAACTTATGGCCACAATTGAGCCCCAAAAATATGTTGCTAAGTGAGACCATTGTTAAATGAGTCTCTCCCCTCCATTTTATGATCTTTCTTGCTACAGTCATTAAGTGAATCACTGCATTTGTTAAGTTAGTAACATGATTGTTAAGTGAATCTGGCTTCCCCATTGACCTTGCATGTCAGAAGGTCGCAAAAGTTGATTACATGACCCTGGGACACTCCAACCATCGTCAATCTGGGCCAGTTGCCAACCGTCTGAATTTGGACTGCTTGATCATGGAGATGCTGCAATGGTCATAAGTGTAAGAATTGCTCGTAAATCATTTTTTTTTTTTACTTCTGTTCCGTTTGCATTCCTTTCATTTCTTCCCTTTTGTTATTGTAAGCCATTCAGAGTAGCCCCGCAGCTAGATAGATGGCAAATAACTTAAACAAAAAACAAATAAAACCAGAGAACAATAGATTATAAGGCGGAATCAGCTGGAAATCAAGTAGGGCATACTACAGCCATGTAAAATGCCACTGTAACTTCAAATGGTCACTAAACAAACTGTTGTAAGTGGAGGGCTACCTGTATTTCTCCATACCTAACAAAGTTGGGATTTTTCTTCTTCTTCCATTTGGGCTTTATAGTGTTTGGGGGAGGATGGTAAGTCGAGGACTATCTTTACAGTGCAACGAGGCACACATCAAAAAAGAACAGGGCTGAAGTCACATGGTTGCCCCCATCATCTTGATTTTTTTGAATTTCCCCTTCAGAGGTCTTTATTATTTTTTAAAATAATATTATTATTTTTAAAAAACTTGAAATAAAATTGCACAAATTTTCCCAATCCTCTTTCTGCCAGTGTACATGTAAGTATTATCCCGCTTCCATTCTTTGTACATGCCTCCCTTCCATCACCTGTTACAAGTGACAATTTTAAACCTTAGGTAGATTTAATCATGCACATTCTCTCTGTAATTAAGTACATGTCAGGAAGGAAGGAAAGAAGGAAGGAAGGAAGGAAGGAAGGAAGGAAGGAAGGAAGGAAGGAA